>JAHIAM010016617.1:0-17043 GCA_021605205.1 Aegilops longissima
TTAAATTAAAATTTAAATTTTTTTAACTTGTTTAGTTACAGGATTCTATTCCATTAGATGAACTTTATTTACAATTAATAAAAGTTTTAAATTAATTTCAATAGAAATTGGATTAGGCCTAAAGTGAGTTTTAATACTTTTTAATTAATTCTTTTTGCTCCTAATTGTTTAGTTAATCCTTTTCTTAAGTTAACCTAAAACCATGATTAGGTAATGTTGAAATTTTTGTTATATAAAAACTATTTTGTTATTGTTTGAATAGGAAAAACTTTGAATTTGATTTCTTTGAGTTTTCCTTTGATTTGGTTTTGATTGTTTGATTGTGTTATGTTATCTTTGTTATCTTGTGTGATCCTCTTGCTGTGCTTACTATGTTATTGTTTGTCTCGGTAGAGTTCGGTTACTTGCTACTAAGACTCTTTAGCTCAGGATCATGGCAAGGCAAGTTTTGATCATGTTATTTCTATCCATGTTTTGTGCATTAGTAGTTGTCACCACTCCACCATTTGCATGCGAGTGATAATCTTGAAGTCATTAAACTTGAGTAGTATCATGTGGTAGGATGAACCAATCCCTTGTTACCATGGCCCGGGACGTAGTAGTTACTTTGCTATGCTCGTAAGCGGGATTTGGGATGAGTGAAATTCATAAGTAAGATGTGGAGTCAATGATGATGATGAGATGGACACATGCAAGTGGACTTGAAAATCACTCTGGTGGAGGAGGTTTGGGCACCGAGCACCCAGTGGTGGGGATGTTGAACGTTGGAAAATTAAAATTTTTCCTACGGTTTCACCAAGATCCATCTATGAGTTCTACCATCAACGAGTAACGAGAGAGTTTGCATCTACATACCACTTGTAGATCGAATCTGAGCGTTCTTGAAGTGGTGATGCGAAGCGTTCCAACGTGATTCCGATCACCGATGACCAATCGAAAGGACGAGTACCTCCGTGTTCAACACACGTGCGGACGATGGCGTCTCCTCGTCTTGATCCAGCAAGAGTGAAGGAGAGGTTGAAGAAGACAATCCGATGGCAGCCGACGGCGTGGTGCCAGTGCATAGTTCTCCGCAGGCCGAAGCTTGCGTAGAAGAGGTGTTGGGAGGGAGGGGCTGCGCCACAACTGTGTTGGCAGCCTCCCCCCCCTATTTATAGGAGGAGAGGGTCAGGGGGCCGGCCCTCTAGGGCAAACCCTAGGGGGCGGCCAAGGAGGAGGGAGGAGGGTGGCTTGCCCCCCAAGCTAGGGCGCCCTTTAGGGTTTCCTCCTCCCCAAACCCTAGGCGCATGGGCCTAGGTGGGGGCGCACCCAGCCCACGGGGCTGGTTCCCTCTCCCTTAGCCCATGTGGCCCCCAGGAGGTGGCCCCCGTGGACCTCGGAACCCTCCCGGTGGCCCTTACTTACAGTATACCACAAACTTCCAGTCCGTTTAACCACTTTCCATATATAAATCTTTACCTCGGACCATTCGGAACTCCTCGTGCGTCCGGATCTCATCCGGACTCCGAACAACATTCGTAATCACATACTTGTCTTCCTATTAACCCTAAGCGCACGAACCTTAAGTGTGTAGACCCTACGGGTTCGGAGACATCTGAAATGACCAAGACTACCTCAAGTCAATAACCAACAGCGGGATCTGGATACCCATGTTGGCTCCCACATGCTCCTCGATGTTGTCATCGGATGAACCACGATGTCAAGGGTTCAAGCAACCCGTATTCTATTCCCTTTGTCGGGCGGTGTGTTACTTGCGAGACTTCGATCGTCGGTATCCCAATACCTCGTTAGTCTCGTTACGGCAAGTCACTTTACTCGCAATGCATGATCCCGTGACCGGACACTTGGTCACTTTGAGCTCATTATGATGATGCATTACCGATGGGCCGGTGATACCTCTCCGGTCATCGGGTGACAAATCCGATCTCGATCCGTGTCAACCCAATGGTTACTTTGGAGATACCGTAGTGCACCTTTATAGTCACCCGATTCGTTGTGGCGTTTGATACACCAAAGCACTCCTACGGTTCCGGAATTGCACGATCTCATGGTCTAAGGAAGAATACTTGACATTGGAAAAGCTCTGCAAAACGAACTACCGATCTTTGTGCTATGCTTAGGATTGGGTCTTGTCCATCCGTCATTCTCCTAATGGCGTGATCCCGTTATCAATGACATCTGATTTCCATAGTCGGAAACCATGACTATCTTTGACCAACGAGCTAGTCAACTAGAGGCTTACTAGGGGCGTATTGTAGTCTATGTATTCACCGGTATTACGATTTCCGGATAATCGTTATAGCATGAATAAAAGATAATTATCATGAACAAGGAAATATAATAATAATGCTTTTATTATTGCCTCTAGGGCATATTTCAACAGTCTCCCACTTGCACTAGAGTCAATAATCTAGTTTACATTGTGATGAATCAAACACCCATAGAGTTTGGTTGATCATGTTTTGCCCTGAAGAGGTTTAGTCAGCGGATCTGCGACATTCGATCCGTATGCACTTTACAAATTTCTATGTCTCCATTCAACATTTTCACGGATGGAGTTGAAGCGACGCTTGATGTGCCTCGGTCTTCTTGTGAAACCCGGCCCTTGGCAAGGGCAATAGCTCCAAGTTGTCACTGAAGAGTTTGATCGGCCCCGACGCATTGGGTATGACTCCTAGGTCGGTGATGAACCTTCACCCAAATTGCTTCATGCGCGCCTCCAGGCCTGCTATGTACTCCGCTTCACATGTAGATCCCGCCACGACGCTTCGGCTTGGTACTGCACTAGCTATCGCTTCCACCATTCAACATATACACGATCCGGTTTGTGACTTAGAGTCATTCAGATTCGTGTCGAAGTTGAGCGCCGACGTAACTCTGCTGCATTGTGCTCTTCGTCACCTCCATAAACGAGAAACATGTCCTTTGTCCTTTTCTGTACTTCAGATATTCTCGACCACTGTCCAAAGGTTCCTTGTCGGGATTACTTTTGTACCTACCTACCAAAACTTACGGCAAGGTTTACATCAGGTCTGTACACAAGATGGCATACATAATAGATCCTATGGTCGAGGCATAGGGATGACACTCATCTCTTTCTTTATCTTTTGTCAGGGTCGGGCATTGAGCTGAGCTCAATCTCACACCTTGCAATACAGTAAGAACCCTTCTTAGACTGATCCATTTTGAACTTATTCTGCAAATCTTTATCAAGGTATGTGCTTTGTGAGAAGACTCTATGATAGGCGCTCTTGAATCTATCTCTATAGATCTTGATGCCTAATATATAAGCAGCTTCTCCAAGGTCCTTCATTGAAAAACACTTATTCAAGTAGGCCTTAATGTTGTCTTAAGAATTCTATATCATTTCCCATCAAAAGTATGTCATCTACATATAATATGAGAAATGCTACGAGTTCCCACTCACTTTCTTGTAAACGCAGCTTCTCCATAAGTCTCAGAGAAAACCCAAACGCTTTGATCATCTCATCAAAGCGTAATGTTCCAACTCCGAGATGCTTGCACCAGCCCATAAATGGATCGGGGCCGAGCTTGCATACTTTGTCAAAGATTCTTAGGATCGATAAAACCTTCCTATCAGTATCATATACATTTCTTCCTTAAGATAGCCGTTATGAACGCTGTTTTGACGCCCATCTCGCCATATCTCATAATCATAGTAGCGCGCAATTGTTAACATGATTCGACGGACTTAAGCTTCACACGGGAGAGAAAGTCTCATCGAAGTCAATCCCTTGAACTTGCCGATAACCTTAGCGACAAGTCGAGCTTTATAGATGGTGACATTACATCATCCGCCCCCGCCTTCTTTCTTAAAGATCCATTTGTTTTCTATCGCCGCCGATCATCTGGGCAAGTCACCAAAGTCCACACTTTGTTTTCATACATGGATTCTATTCGGACTTCATGGCTTCTAGCCATTTGTTGGAATCGGGCCCGCCATTGCTTCTTCATAGTTCAAGGTTCATTGTTGTTCTAACAACATGATTTCTGCAGTGATCAGGTTGCCGCATTCACTCCGGTGCGGAACGTGTCCTAGTGGACTCCACGAAGTTCAAGAGTAACTTGATCCAAGCACCTTGATCATCATCATGAATTTTCACAGGGGTAGGCATCACAGAACATTTTCCCGAGCTGCACCATTATCCTTGCTCAAGAGGTAGTACTTCATCGAAGTTCTACTTCTTCTCCCACTTACTTCTTTCTCTTCGAGAGAAACTTTTTCCGTAAAGATTCCGCTCTCGGCAACAAAGATCTTGCCTTCGATCTGTTGTAGAAGGTATACCCAAAGGTTTCTTTAGGGTATCCTATGAAGACGATTTTCCCACTTGGGTTCGAAGCCAGTTGAAGTTTCTTGACATAAGCATCGTCGATCCTCAAACTTTTTAGAAACGACAGCTTAGGTTTCTTTCCAAACCATAATTCATACTTGTCGCTCTCAACGGATTTAGATGGTGCCCTATTTAAAGTGAATGTAGCTGTCTCTAGAGCGTATCCCCAAAATGATAGCGTGAAATCCAGAAGAGATATCATAGACCGCACTATATCCAATAGAGTGCGACATTTGATCGCTCGACACACCATTACACTGAGGTGTTCCAGCGGTGTTAGTTGTGAAACCATTCCACATTTTCTTAATGTGTACCAAATTGCGGACTTAAATATTCTCCTCCACGATCTGATCAGAAGAATTTTATCTTCGTCACGCTGATTCTCTACTTCATTCTGAAATTCCTTGAACTTTTCAAAGGTCTCAGATTTGTGTTTCATCAAGTAGACATACCCATATCTACTCAAGTCATCCGGTGAGAGTGAGAACATAACGATATCCTCCGGCGAGCCTCAACGCCATTGGACCGCACACATCGGTATGTATGATTTCCAAGTTGGTTGCTCGCCCATTGTTCCAGAGAATGGAGTCTTGGTCATCTTGCCCATGAGGCATGGTTCGCATGTGTCAAATGATTCATAATCAAGAGACTCAAAAGTCCATCAAAGATGGAGCTTCTTCATGCGCTTGACACCAATGTGACTATAGCGGCAAAGGTACACAAGTATGTGGGACTATCGTTATCAACTTTACATCTTTTGGTATTCACGCTATGAATATGTGTAATACTACGCCGAGATTCATTAAGAATAAACCATTAACCATCGGAGCATGACCATAAAACATATCTCTCATATAAAAGGAACAACCATTATTCTCGGATTTAAATGAGTAGCCATCTCGCATTAAACGAGATCCGATATAATATTCATGCTCAAACTTGGTACCAAATAACAATTATTAAGGTTCATAACTAATCCTGGGTAAATGAAGAGGTAGCGGTCGACGGCGCATCACATCGACTGAACCATTCCCGACGGACAAGATCGCCACCTCGCCCTTCGCTAGCCTCCATTATTCCGCAGCTCCCCGCCGTGGAGTTACAAATATGAGCAACCGCACCGTAGATCAAATACACCAGAGTTACTACGAACACATCGTAAGGTACACATCAATTACATGTATATCAAATATACCTTTGGTGTTGCCGGCCTTCTTATCCGCTTAAGTACTTGGGGCAGTTCCGCCTCCAAAGGACTCCTTCCCTTGCAATAAAAAGCACTCAGTCCCGTGTTTGGGTCCATTCTTTGACTTCTTCCCGAACTTGTTTACTGGGCGCGCAATCTCCCTTGCCATTCTTCTGAAGTTCTTCTTCTTGCCCCTTGCCCTTCTTAAACTTAGTGGTCTTATTGACCATCAACACTTGATGTTCTTTTCTGATTTCAACCTCGCTGACTTCAAGATAGAGAATACTTCAGAATGGTCTTTACCATCCCCTGCATGTTGTAATTCATCACAAAGCTCTTGTAGCTTGGGTGGGAGCGAATCGAGGATTCTCACAATGACCGCCTCATCGTGGAGGTTAATATTCAGTCGGGTCATCACGGCCAGCAAACCGTATATCTTCGTATCGTGCTCACCGACAGTAACTGCTTTCCTCCATCTTACAACTATAGAACTTGTCGAGATGCCATATCTCTCGACCCGGCGTGAGCTTGAAAACAAGTTTCAGCTCTTCAACATCTCATATGCTCCGTGCTGCTCAAAACGCTTTTGGAGCCCTTGTTCTAAGTCAGAAGCATGCCGCACCGAACGAGGGAGTAATCATCAAGACGAGACTGCCAAGCATTCATAATGTCTTGGTTCTCTCGGGACGGAGCTTCACCTAGCGGTCCTTCTAGGACGATTGTTTCCTGCAGCTATGAGGATGATCTCGGTTCCCGACCCAGTCCAGATAGTTGCTGCCATTATCTTTCAGCTTGGTTTTCTAGGAACGCTGAAGTTCAAGTTGACATGAGCGCTGGCCATTTGATCTATACAAGACATATAATTCAAAAGTTTTAGACTAAGTTCATGATAATTAAGTCTATCTAATCAAATTATTAATGAACTCCCACTTAGATTAGACATCCTCTAGTCATCTAATGTCACACGATCCGAGTCATTCAGGCCGTGTGTCCATCAACACGTGAGACGGACTAGTTCGGGCTATGAACATTCTCATGTTGATCGTATCTTCCATATTTACTCGTGTTCGACCTTTTCGTCTCCTCGTGTTCCGAGGCCATGTCTTCACATGCTTAGGCTCATTGGTTAACCCTAAGTGTTTCATGGTGTAAATCTTGCTTACACCCATTGTATGTGAACGTAAGAATCCATCACACCCGATTAACACGCGGTGCTTAGAAGTTTACTTAACCAGTAGCAACGTGCACGCTTAGGGGAGAACACTTCTTGAAATTGTTCTAAGGATCATCTTATTTACTACCGTCGCTCTAAGTAAACAAGATGCATAATCATAATAAACATCACATGCAATTATAAAGTAGTGACATGATATGGCCAATATCATATAGCCCTTTGATCTTCATCTTCGGGCTCCATGATCATCCCGTTACCGGCATGACACCATGATCTCCATCATCATGATCTCCATCATCGCGTGTCTCCATGAAGTTGTCACGCCAACGACATTTCTACTTCTATGGCTAACGCGCACAGCAATAAAGTAAAGTAAATATACATGATGCTCTTCAATGACACGCAGGTCATACAAAAATAAAGACAACTCCTATGGTCCCTGCCGTTGTCATACCTTACTCACATGCAAGTCGTGATACCCTATTAACAAGAACATGATCTCATACATCACAATATATCATCATTCATCACAACTTGGCCATATCACGCCACATGACAATTGCAAAAAACAAGTTAGACGCCCTTCTAATTGTTGTTGCATCTTTTACGTGGCTGTAATTGGGTTCTAGCAAGAACGCTTTTACCTAATACGAATAACCACAACGTGATCTTGTCAACCTCTATTTACCCTTCATAAGGACCCTGTTCATCGAATCCGCCAACCACTAAAGTAGGAGAGACAGACACCGGCCGTACCACCTTATGCAACTAGTGCATGTTAGTCGGTGGAACCTGTCCCACGTGAAGAGTACGCGTAAGGTTGGTCCCGCCGCTTATCCACAATACCGCGGAAGCAAGAAACAACTAGTAAACGCAAGTAAGTTGACAAGATCCACGCCCACAACAAAATTGTGTTCTACTCGCAAAGAGAACTACGATAACCCGCCTCGACCATCATTGGGGAACGCTGTAGAAAATTAAAATTTTTCCTCACGGTTTCACCAAGATCCATCTATGAGTTCTACCATGCAACGAGTAATCTAGAGAGTTTGCATCTACATACCACTTGTAGATCGAACACGGAAGCGTTTCTTTCAGAGTGGTGATGACGTAAGACGCTCCCAACGTGATTCCGATCACCGGCGACCAAAGTAATCGAAGGACAAGACTGGCAGTTCAACACACGCACGGACGATGGCGCCTCCTCCGCCTTGATCCAGCAAGAGTGAAGGAGAGGTTGAAGAAGACATCCATGGCAGCACGACTGGCAGTGCAGCAGCAAACGGTAGTTCTCCTGCAGGGCTTCGCCAAGCTTATGGAGAAAGAGAGGTGTTGAGGGAGGGGCTGCGCCAACCTGTGGTTGCAGCCCTCCCCCACCCCTCCATTTATAGGAGGAGAGGGTCATGGGGCCGCCCCAGGGCAAACCCTAGGGGGGCAGGCCCAAGGAGAGGGGAGGAGGGTGGCTTGCCCCCTGCCAGCTAGGGGCGCCTTTAGGCTCTCCTCCTCCCCAACCTCAGGCGCATGGGCTCAGGTGGGGAGGCGACCCAGCCCACCAGGGCTGGGTTCCCTCCCACTTAGCCCATGTGGCCCCTGAGAGGTGGCTCCTCCTGTGGACCTCCGAACCTCCCAGTGGCCCCAGATTTTAACCAGATACCCACCCAAACTTCCTTGAGTCCGCTTAACCACTTTCCATATATAAATCTTTACCTCCGACTATTCCTAACTCCTCGTGACGTCCTCGATCTCATCCGGACTCAACAACATTCGCAATCACATACTCTGTCTTCCTATTAACCCTAGCGCCACCGAACCTTATGTGTAGACTCCCTACGGTTCGGGAGACATGCGTATGACCGAGACTACCTCAAGTCAATAACCAACAATGGGATCTCGATACCCATGTTGGCTCTCTACATGCTCCTCGATGTTGTCATCGGATGAACCACGATGTCAAGGGTTCAAGCAACCCCTTATTCTATTCCCTTTGTCGACGGTGTGGTTACTTGCCCGAGACTCGATCGCTTCAGTATCCCAATACCTCGTTAGTCTCACACGGTAAGTCACTTTACTCGCATCAGAATGCATGATCCCGTGACCACACTTGCACACCTCTTGAGCTCACTTTGATGATGCATTACCGAAAGGGGCCTCAAGGATACCTCCTCCGCTACACGGAGTGACAAATCCCAGCCTCGATCCGTGTCAACCTAATGGTTATTTCTTTGAGATACCAGAGTGCACCTTTATAGTCACCCAGCTTACGCCAGACGCTTTGATACACCCAAAGCACTCCTACGGGTATCCGGAATTGCATCATCTCATGGTCTAAGGAAGAGATACTTGACATTGGAAAAGCTCTAGCAAAACGAATCACACGCATCTTTGTGCTATGCTTAGGATTGTCTGTCCATCACGCCATTCTCCTAATGACGTGATCCCGCTGTCAATGACATCTCCATGTCCATAGTCGAAACCATGACTATCTCGCTGACCAACTAGTTAGTCAACTAGAGGCTTACTAGGGACGACAGTAGTCTATGTATTCACACGCAGTACGATTTCCTGACAATACGCTTATAGCAATGAATAAAAGACAATTATCATGAACAAGGAAATATAATAATAATGCTTTTATTATTGCCTCTAGGGCATATTTCCCACACGGGATGCATGGAGAAGCCATGACATCCTCGCTGGAAAGCTTCACCCAGCCACGGAGAGGATGATGGATGCCCCATGACCGGAAAGTTATCTGCGCAAACCGCAGCCATTATGGGCTCGCTGGGCCGAATTCTTTGTAGTGAAGTCGGTGGACTGCATTACGAGAAGCAGACTTAACCAGGGGGTTGATGGGTACATGCAAAGTGTCAAGAACTCTTTGGTAGACCCTGTTTATCTGCCCCGCCTTCAAACACCATGAAGTGCTAAGACTTTAAAGGAGGGAATGATTCTGCGGGGAAAGTGCTAAACCTCTTAGAAAGTGTTATAACCTTAATCGATTAGCCGTGTCCCTGGGTTATTTACATTTGAGCATCCGGACTTTGGAAGTATTCGGATATCTCAACACTTAACTCTAATGGATTAATTTGATGGGTTTATGACTTAATAATAATTTGGGAACTAGATATTGGTTGGCGGAACTATCTCAATAACTACCAATAATTTGTAGTAATTTGCAAACAAGTCCACCTAGTAGGATAAAATTGGCTTTACGCAAAAATGATGAAACTTAGAGCTCCACAAACCAAATATGCATATAGAGTTAGAAATTTTATTATTGTTGTTCCTCATAATCCTGTGCCAGTTTAGTTCCAAAAGTCGATTTCATACATGGCTGCAACGTATTATGTTGCGTAGATATATTCCGATCAGGAGTGAGGCTACGCCTGCCGCTTACATATCGCCTTGGAGCCTGGATGGACTCGCTTACCTCTCGACGCTCACAAAGCATTTTAGTTTATTTCATGAGTTGGCTTTGAGCCTAATTTATTCCCTTGTAATAAAGACTCTATATGAGAATCGATTAATGATATTCAGGTGTGATTGAACTTTGATTACTTTATCGATGTAATCTGTGAGTACCAAAGATGATCTTGGGATGGTATGCATACGAGATTCTGACCGATTTTGGGTCAAGTCGCCACAAGAGATGGTATCGAGCAACACCGATCAGTAGGATCAGAACCTCTAGGATCGGAAAGCCACAAGCGTAGACCATTTACTTTGAACCCTCTTTCATTCTATATTTCTTCCCTGATCTATTCTGACTCTTCTCTCCTTTGCAACATTCTAGATGGCCGCCGAAGTTCACTCCCAGCTTTGCTACCGGAGTTCGCGCACCTTTGGCTGAGACGATGCCCTTTGGAAGAAAGCTGGTCCAGATGGTGAAGTCTGTTCAAGATTGCTCTCTTTCGATCACTGGGAAACCCACTTAATGCACTTCCGACGGACACCCGCCATGGATTGAGGTGCATATCCTGTGGAGGACTTTTGGAGGACGACGGAGCCTATCAACTTTGAGTTCACCGAAGTTCAACTGATTATCGGAAGAGACGTGGCGATCTCAAAAGCACTTGGACATCTCCGAGAGGAGTACATGGATCTAGCCTCGATCACCGCACTCGCCATGGTTTCTCGCAGTAAGGCAATGGAGATATCATCGCATACCATCGAGTGACCATTCACTTCTCTTACATCCGTGACTTGGAGTGTCTTCTCGTGAAAAGAGATTCAGCTCGCCTGAATTTTCAAGACACACTGAAGCTTTTGTTCCGCGAATCGAACTGAGGAGAAGGCACGCGAGACTTCCTTGGCTATGAGGAAGAAATCACGGACTTCATGGAGATAGTCGACTACCTGAAGATGAAGCTTGCCGCCATTGAGGAAAAGATGGACTTGGGAGAGGATCTTTACCCGAGCGGAGATGAAGCACCCTCGTGAGTAATGATCAGATTTCAAGGGAGTACCATCAAGGAAACTCCAAGAGGAGGCGCCAACGATGAAGACTTTTTAGTCGACCACCATGTTATCTTTTACTTTTTCGTCGATCAGCTAGGCCGATGATTTTTCCTTCGATTAGTCATGAGCTTTTGTAATCGAAGTTTGAACCATGTTTGAGTGGAATGAATAAATGATTGGTGTGTTATGATTGTGCATTCATATGGGTAGTGCTATTTCATACACCATTGTTCTATTCTAAATTTCTCATCCACTCCAAAACACCAGATGCCTCCAGAGATGATAATCGCTTTTCCCCGCCGGAGCTCACCCAGCCGCTCCAAGCAGAAGTAGATGCACCGATGCAGCTCCTTATTCGTAATCGTAATCACCCCCGCAACAATCCACCGCCACCACCACCACCCACTCAGGACAATTTGACTCTGACGAGGTTGAACCCGCCGTTGTTCTCTAGTAGCACCGAGCCGATTGTGGTCGATTTACCGCTCCGCAAGATTGGAAGAGAGCTAGTCACCGCTGGAAGCATCGATGTCGAGAAGGTGCGCTTTGTCACATCAACCGGATGGACCCGCAGCTTTCTGGGGGGAGAATTACACCGCCACTTTTCCCTTGGGTGGCATCACTTGGGATCAATTCCAAGAGTTTTCGACATGCCTCATGTCTCATCTGGAGCCATGAGTCCTAAGAAGCGTGAGTTCAAACTTGCGCTAGGGGAATCGCACTGCGGGCACAAAGACGCGGAGGAATTCAGCAAACTTGCCCTGGCTATGCCCTCTGATGATGTGGCCACCGATGCCGCCAAGCAGAGAAGTTCTCGAGGGACTCAATGATGAATTGAGCATGCAGCTTATTGTGGCTATACTTTCAACAACTACCGTGAGCCGGTAGACAAGGCCACCATCCCGAAGGGCAAGCAGCAGGATAGAAAGCCGCAAGAGGGAAGTACAGCCTGGGAAGCACATTCGGGAGCTCAGCAGGCTCCCCCATGCACCGCATCAGAAGGCACATCCATCACAACCATGGAGGTCATAACCATGGTGGAAATGGAAACCAACCGCAGCCAGATAACAAGTCGCCATGGCAATGGCAATGGCAAAGGGTAATGGAAATCAGCACCGTTTCGCCTGCTCGGCGATCTGAGCCACATCACCGCCTAAGTGCCGTAAGACAGGCACTACGCCACCGACCGCCTGGAGGCTGCTAAGAGGAACGGAATGGCAAATGAGGCTCAGCGAAGAAGCCTCAATCCTTCCTCGCGGTTTCATTGCGAATCACATCGACGCGGAGAACGCTCTATGATCAGCCGACATATCGCGGGTTGGTAAGTTTTATTGAATTCACGCTCAGTTTTGGTTCTGCTTGATTCGTGCAACGATTCATTCATATCAAGGGTAGTTGTGGATAAGTACGGATTACGCACTCAGAACCCTTAGAAGCCCCTCCGCGGGCTTCCTGCAGAGGAGAAATGATGGCAGGCTTAAGCTTGCCCTCAAAACCTCAACATCGGGAACCACAAATTTCTGAGAACTCATAGTGTTGGAAACTCAGACCTTGGATGTAATCCTAGGCATGGATTGGTTGTCAAAGTATGAAGGGAACATCGATCGTGCAAGAAGTCTATTCTCGCCACCACCACGAAAGTAAGAGGATCAAGTATGTAGCCCTAAGACACCAGATGAAGAATCAGTATTTCTCACGGAGTTGTTCAGAGGAAGTGCCAGAGGTGCAAGAATTTCCGATGTGTCCCTTGAGGAATTACCAGAATGCCACCGACAGAGACATTGAGTTTCCGATCGAAAGCTATTGCCAAGACAGCCCCAATATCCAAGAGACCTACCTGATGCCACCGAATGAGTTGAAAGAGATCATGAACAAATAAATGAGTTATTGGAGAAAGGATATATTCGCTCCAAGCTCATCACCTTGGGGAGCCCCAGCTTTTGGTAGAGAAGAAGGATGGAAGCTTGAGGATGGTTGTGGATTATCGTGTTTGAACGAGGTGACCATCAAGAACAAGTACCTCCCGCCCATGATCAATGACTTGTTTGATCAGCTTGTTGGAGCCAAGGTATTCTTCTAAGATCGATCTTCGATCGTGGTATCACCAGCTGAAAATTCGTGAGAAGGATATACCCAAAACAGCCTTCACTACTGTGTGTATGGTTATACTTTAGTATACCGTCATGTCATTTGATTGACTAATGCTCCCAGATACTTCATGAATTTGATGAACAAGGTGTTCATGGAGTATTTGGACAAGTTTGTCGTGGTGTTCATCGATGACATATTGATATTCTCCAAGAGCGAGGAAGAGCATAAGGAACATTTATGCCTAGTTCGAGAAACTTCCGAGAACATCAACAGTATGCCAAATTCAGCAAATGTGAATTTTGGCTAAAGGAAGTTGGATTCCTGACATGTTATTTCGTGGAGAAGGAATAGCAGCTTGATCCCGCCAAGGTTGAATCAATACCGATTGAGGGCCACCCACCTCACCAAGGAGATCCGCAGCTTTCTGGACAGCAGGATATTATCGGAGGTTCATTGAGAACTTCAAGATTGCCAAGCCCATGACCCAGTTGTTGAAGAAGGAAGCCAAGCACGCTTGGACCGAGGAATGGAAGCCAGTTGTCAGAATTGAAGAAACGGTTGGTCACAGCCCCAAAGTGTTGATATTGCAGACATACATAAGGAATACCAGGTCTATTAGACGCTTTCGCCAAGGACTCTTGAGGAGTATTGATGCAGAAGGCAAGGTAGAAGCTATGCCTCCGCATAGCCACGCACCTCATGAGATGAATTATGCCACGCATGATTTGGAGTTGGCATCTGTTGTGCATGCACTCAAGACTGGAGACATTTCCTCATTGGAAATCAAGTGATGTCTATACGGATCACAAGAGTTTGAAATATATCTTCACGCAGAAGGAATTGAACCTCAGTGCAGAGGAGATGGCTAGAGTTGATAAAGGACTATGACATGAGATTGCATTACCACCCCGGTAAAGCTAATGTTGTAGCAGTATGCTTTTGAGCCGTAAGAGTTATGTGAACACTCTTACCACAAGGAGGATTACCCTGTGAGTTGGTTGATGACCTCCTGAGATCTCCGATCCGAGATAGTTCCAAAGGATTTGTCGCAACTCGAAGTTCAGTCCACCTGACCGAAAGGATTCGTGAAGCCTGTGGTCTGGACAAGGAAATCGGCGAGATTAAGCAAAAGATGGAGGATGGAAAAGCTAAAGGATTCCGGAAGGATGAACATGGAACTATATGGTTTGAGGATCAGATTTATGTGCCCAATGACCCCGAATTCAGAAGCTAATTCTACAGGAGGCTCATGATTCACCTGATTTATTCACCCCTAAATACCAAGATGTACCGGATTTGAAGCAAAGTTTCGTGGACCGGTATGAAGAAGGACATTGCCGAGCATCGTAGTCAGCATATGGCGTTTGCTAACGTGTAAAGGCGTAACATCGAAGCCAGCAGTGGTTACTTCAACCTTGCCGATTCCCCGATTGGAAATGGGGAGAAACTTGGTATGGATTTCATCACAGATTACCTGTGACCCGCCAAAGTTATGATTCTATCCGGGTAGTAGTTGATCGCTGACTAAGGTAGCCTCACTTCATTCCCGTGAAGACTACCTATACCAAAGGCAAGTTGGCCAAGATATACATGACCCGGATCGTATGTCCGCATGGAGTTCCGAGGAAAATCGTGTCGATAGAGGAACGCAGTTTACCTCAAAGTTTTGGAAGCAATTGCATGAAACTTTGGGTACGAGGCTCGAATTCAAGACAGCCTTTCATCCGCAGTATGTGATGGACGCATCGAGAGAGTCAATCAGATTCTCGAGGACATGTTGAGAGCTTGTGTGCTAGACTATGGGTCTAGCTGGGATGATAATTCCGTCCCACGCAGAGTTCTCATACAACAATGCTTATCAATCCAGCTTTGAAGATGGCCCTTTCAAGCTCTATACTAAGAGAGGTGCAGAACACCATTGCTGTGGATAGTGTTGAGATCGATCACTTTTCGTTCCGATCTTATCAAGGATTCAAGAGAAAGCTCAAGCTGATTCGAGACCTACTAAGATAGCACAACGAGACAGTAAGAGTTATGCCGACAAAGAAAGAAGGAGGGTAATTTCACGGGCGGGAGACCGAAATATATTGGTGTGTCTCTACCTCTGTGGAATCAAGAGGTTTGGAGTCAAGGGAAAGTTAGCACCCCGATTCCATGGCTCCCTACAAAACTCTCTAACGTCAGGAGAAGTTGCATACAAGTTGGAATTGCCGAAGGATTGTCCGGAGTTCATGATGATCTTTCACGCTTCTTAGTTGAAGAAGTGCCATGCCGACATGGCCGGCGTTCCGCTGAGAGACACAAAGGTCTCTAGAGGCCATACAAAGCTTGACAAAGGATTTGACTTACAAGGAGAAACCTGCTGTAATTCTCGAGACTGCAAGCAGAGTCACCCGCAGCAAAGCCTCACTGTTTTGCAAGGTGCTGTGGAGTCACCACACCGAGGAAGAAGCCATTCGGGAACGCCAAGAAGATCTTCGCTGAGACCATCCGCACCTATTTGTTACATAACCCGAATCTCGAGGGCGTAGATTCATCTTAAGGTGGTAGGGTTTGTAACATCCCAAATTTTCCTATTTGGAATGTTTTACAATTATAGATAAGCATCCTATGCATCCTGCTTGAATTTGAATACCATTTGAAGTTTCAGAGTTTTGAATTTGAAATTTGAATTCCAAACTTTGGCATGTGGGAAACAATTCCAAAAACCAAGCCCGATAAATACTTGATCAAAAGTATGAGAGGAGCAAATATGACACTCCAAAAATATCAGAGGAAACAATGCTAAAAGAATTGGATTCAAATCTGAAATTTTATTTGAATTTGAAAAAAATGGATTTTCATAAAGTTTGGATTTTGACTTTGGAAAATGTTCAAATGAAAGGGAATATTCCCCGATCATTTTGGTATATATACCCTATATAAAAATATTTATAGTTTAGGTTTTATTTTGGTTTTGTTTTAATTAAAAAATAAAGGAAAACCTTTCGGCGCCAGCCAGCCACCCAGGCCCAGCTAGACCACTACTGCTCCCCCTCACAAGCACTGTGCCCAGCCAACTGCCCACTAGGCCAACAGCCGCCACTGGCACCCGCACCCCACCTCGCCTCGATCTCCTAGGATCCGGCCGACCGCCCAACCTCCCCTCTCTCAACCCACCTGCGGGCTCCCACCCCGCCGCCTTCCCCGCCCATCGCTGAACCTCGCCGAGATCCGCTGGATCCCAAGAATCTGGGATCCCGATCGCCTGATGCCCTTCCGCCTCACCCCACTGCCATAGGCCAAGCCCCCGCACCCCATTCCCCTAGCCTCGGCCAACCCCTCTCCTTCTCCTCCCGAGCTCACTCCGAGCCCCGAGCTCACCACCGCCGCTAAAACCGCCGCCGACGCCACCTCGGTGCACCCGACCTCCCTAACACCACCGAACCACCTCGACCTCAGGCGCGTTTCTCCCGACGCCTCGGCTGGCTCACGGACGCCTAGCCCCTGAGCACTTCGCGGCCACATCACCGACGCCGAGTCCGTGTGAGTCCTCGCAAACGCCTCCTGTCTCGATCCCAATCGTAGGCTACGATTACGAAGCCCCAAGGGGTATGTTTTAGTTAGAAAACCGCCTACGAGAGTGTTTATATTTTATTAGTTAGGTTTATTTTAGTTAGGCCGGTTCTGTTAGTTAAACCCTAGGCCCATTTAGTCTATCTCGACGCTTAGTGTATAGCGTTTAGGCCCATTAGGCCTTTTTCTTTATTTTTGATTTTCTCGTTTTAGCCGATTTGTTTCAA
>JAHIAM010016625.1:0-19845 GCA_021605205.1 Aegilops longissima
TTGGGAAGCATTCGATTTGCCGCATTCTCGGGCGAGGAGGGGCTGGGGAGAAAGGTCTTCGGTCTCATATCTTGAGGCGGACATCAGTGCCCTATAGCGACCAGTGAAGCAGCTGGTCGAGCTCCTAAAGCGGCGAAGCAGGCCATGAAGAGCCTCATAGTTGGTTTGTGGCCTAAGGAGGCCATGCACAGGAGCTACCTTGGCTGGTGCGGTGATGGATGCGTGCCCATGGGTAGAAGTCATCAAGCATTCCGCTTGTATTGAGGGTGCCGTCGGGCCTTGCCGCAAAAGGTGCCTTTGGGCAAGATGGATGCCGAAGCTTGTGCGGACCCATACCACGAGGGCAAGGAGCATACGCCGATATGTATTATAAGAGTGTCTTTGAAAGCGCCCGCACTTATTGGGTGAGTGCTCAAAGATGTAATATTTGAGTAGACTGCATTTTGTTATCTGTCTTGCTGAAAACTTAGTTCATATCGCTAAGCAAGCTTGTTAATTTAAAATATTACCTACATGCGGATTGTTTATCAAATCGAGAGATGGCAAGTGATCGGCTTCAGCCCCCATGCCACAGTCTTTGGGGTGTTGGATAAACTTGGCGCTCTTGTTCCCATTTTGGGTCCATCTAGGGGCGCTCAACACAGCGAACAAGGCAACGGACTTATAATGCTTGAACACTCTCACTTAGCAATAGAATTCTATAATTTTAAATTTGGTGAAGCCCCTAGTCTTGAAGGCGAATTTGGGGCGCTATCACGCCTTGGCGGACAGTATCGGCTCCTCGCTCTAAGGCATAAGTCTTTAAGGACTGTAAAAAACCTCTCGAACAGCGACCGGCTCTCGCCTCATCATGACGGTCAGTTTTAGCTTTCTCCAGCGAGGCGTTAACCCAGCTCAAGCTGAGGCGGAATCGTGATGGTTCTCCAGTCTACCTTAGCCGATATACGGGCGTAAGGTACCAAAACATGGGAGCAGGCAAACCCAACTATTGACCCAAGACATGATTGAACCGATGCATATAGTGCTATAAGTTCGAGGTGCCCTTTGGTGAAAGTGTTGGACTTATCATACCATAATCACGGAAACATAAGCCCTTGGTGTATACTAGCGTACCAAAGTGTACGGATGCAACATCTGAATGAACATATGTATGAAAGAAATGCAATTATAAGCAAAAAGGTGCTGCATTGTTTTATTCAATAGGTGCTGCTACGAATGCGAGCGATACAAATAGTCACGATAAGCAAGGTATGGGACTATTAAACATGTCCCCCTCGAGTGGAGGCTGCAGATTGGTGTATAAAAATGCTCGTAATGGAGACCACTATATTTGTTGTAGCCTTTATCCGTCCGGATGTTGCGTCGTGAGTTGGCGAGTCTGCTGCGGGACAGAGCCTCGACAAGCGAGTCTGTGGGTAAAAAGTAAAAGGTAAAAAGAAAAGAAAAAGGACGACACTTGAGAGCCCCTGGTGTGGTTGAGCCCTGATCAGGTTTATCGTGGTCGTGCCCTCTCCCCATGCCCATGGTATCTTGAGCGTAATGGTGTCTGTGAAGGACCTGCTGACATTTCGCGGGAGCTGGGGTTGTGGCCGCCTTTCTCTGGCGATGCTCGGAGCGTGCGGTGGTCTTGTTGTAAGTTACTCCGGGCGCTTAGCTGTGTCCGGCCTTAGCGGCGGACTCGAAATTGCCTTAGAGGCTGCATTGCATCGCGCGAGCGTGTATGTTCCTCCGTGCGGAAGAGCGTTCGAGTGTTTCCGTTGACCGTGATGACTCCTCGAGGGCTGGCATCTTGAGCTTGAGGTATCGTGGTGCGGCACCGTGTTGAACTTTCAAACAGTGCGTCCGAAAGCAAGGCATGATAGCCGTTGTGGAACAAGACTTGAAGATTAACTCCCCCGGAAGTTATCCGGGGATCGAAGACCACTTCCGGTGTAATTGAGCTGACAATTGGCTTCTACACGGTATGCGCCTTTAAAGTCGTTTTGGTAGGTTTAATCCTTGAGGGTCTATGCCCATTTGCGCCTTGTATCACGGTAAAGCAGGTTCAGGCTGCCGCCGTCCATCGGGACTCGGTTGGTGAAATCCCCGACGATTGGTCTAAGACCGGTCGGCGAATCCGCCCGTGGCGGATCTTTGGTGAGGTGGTCGCCGGTCAAAAGTGATCGGGCGGGAGGACCATGGATTGAACCGGCAGCTGGTTCCATGCGTGACATCCACAGTGCGCTTCGCTCCCTTTTGGGCATGTGCGTTGCATATATCATGTTCACCGTCCGCTTTTGTGGAGGAAACCCTTTCCTTTATTGTTCGGTGGTTGGGTCCGTCCTCGTCACCTAATGCAGCCCCTTGTCATTGTTTTGGCAATTAACGCCTGCACCTTGAATACCAACAGTCCTGTTGGTGTGGTTAACGCTTTTGAAGTCGTGTATTCGCTGGCGGTCGGTATTCGGTCCAAATTGGCGGACCGGAGTAGTTCTTTTGAATGGCTTTTCCGCTGACGGGTTTAGAGCCTCTGAATCCGGCATTGATTGCGTATCCTCAATATTATGCGCCGTTAATGCGGCGTTTGTTTTTTATTCGACGCCTGCCATTTCGGTCCTTGAAGTCCGATGCGCATTTTTTTGAGGTTGTTGCTGCGTGCTAGCCAGGCTGTCCTCACCCGCGAAGCGGGTCATGAGTGATGTGAGGGCTGCCATGGATTTCAGCTTTTTCCTGTCCTAGGTGCCGGGCAAGCCACTTTCGTCGCGGATGTTATGCTTGAAGGTCGCGAGGGCCTCCGCATTCGGACGGTCGACGATTTGGTTTTCTTGGTTAAGAACCGTGTCGAATTGTCTCGCCGATTTCGGCTGCTGAATTATGTGGCTTAGGTCATCGTCTGGCGTCGCACATAAGTGCCGGAAGTTTTCGAGGAATGCGGCTTCGAGTCCTCCCAGCTCCCAATTGACTTCTTGGCAAGCTGTTGAGCCAATGCCGGGCTGGTCCTTTAAGCAGGGGAGGTATTTGATGGCGTGAAGATGCGTGCGGGGCCATGTGGATGTGAAGGAGATGTCTTGATCCAAACGCGGGTGCATTGTGCCATCATAGGATTCAATATTGGGGTTTAAACCCTTGAGTTTGATGATCCATTACTTCATCGAAGCATAGTGGGTGTCTGGCGCCTCATGCTGGGCGATATCACGGCGGAGCTCAAAGAGCTTTATGCTTTTGTTCAACCGGCGGACTTCTTTGTGTCCGTGCGGCGGTTGTAAATCCACGTGCGTAGGGCGCCGCGATCCATAGTCGATCTTGATTGTCTTGCCTTGTCCTCAATATATCTCGCAGGTCGAGCATTCCCATGGCCGTGTGCCTTTTGGCGTCGGGAGTGCGGTTCTAGGCCTAGGGCCTCTCTGTCGCGACCACGGGGTGGTGGTCACCGTATTGTCTCCGGTGATGCGGGTTGTAAGCCTCCTCCTCTAATCGGGGGCAGCTTGCGTTTAGGGTAGCTTTTGGAGGCGTTCGAGCTCATGCTCTTGACGCGAGGACTTGATCCATCTGTCGGCTAGCGATCTTGATCAGCTCTAAGCTGTTTCTCTTTTTCTTGAGGTTGTCCGCGTGGCCATAAGCCTGCGTCTAAAAGCTCTTGTTGGGGATCCTCGAGCACGGCAATTCATCGTCGTCGAGGCTGCCGTCTTGGAGGAGGCATATAATCCTCTACCTCTTCTTACGCCGCTCTCGTGAGGTGGCGTCTCCATCCTCTGCGTTGGATCTTGCTGGAGTGGATTGTCTTGACCTTTGTCCGGTGTATTGTTATCTCGGTGCTGGAATCTTCATTCTTCTTTGTGGGGATTTAAAGGCCCGGCCTTGTGCTTGGCTGTTTCTTGGAGGGTCATCCTTCGCTGTTCCCGCCATTCCACCCTTTGGGATATCCACCATTATGTCATATGATGAGGTGGCTTTCCGGTGCCAGTGGCGATGGTTCTTGTTGTCTCCGGCATCGTCGTCCATATAAATCGATGTCTTGAATCGTAGTCTACATGTCGGTTAGATAAACGCGGCGGCTACCAAGTGGGTGGTGGCTGGGCTTTGAATTTCTTCATCGTCCGCATCCCAACCGTCGACGCGATCCGGCGGGGATCTCGATAACGAGGTACTTTGCAAACTCAAGATGTCGCCAAAGGTGAGAGTTGAAAGATGTCGCTGCGGTGAACTCCATGACCAAGCCCAATTCGGATTCGATCGGAGGCGGAGGTTGAATCGGCAGGAGTCCGGCACCTCGGTCGCGAGCTTTATGAGGGACAAGATCGGTGTTGGCTCTATCGCCGTAGAGTTGCAGCCCAGGGTGTCCAGCCATCCGTCCCGATCGCAGGCGGCTCCGGTGAAGATCGGGCCGGGTTGTCGGACTTCTAAGTCTTGTCCGGCTGCGAGCAAAATCATGCTTTCGCGGTGGCGGTCACGCCCTTTCGGTGGGCTCGACTCCATGAGGATCAAGTCCCGCGGATGTCGGCCGTGAAGGTCAAACTTCAAATCTGACTGGCGGCCGGCGTAACTTCGATCTGCTCCGGATGGCCAAGCGAATCGGCCCGCGAGCGAAGCCGCGAATCGAAGATCTGTCCGGGAGAAGTCTCACCCTCATTGCATCGTTGATGATGGTCGAAGAAGCCATCGAGCCTATCGGTGGCGACAGGAGGAACTCTCAATGAAAGCACCAATGTCGGTGTCAAAACCGGCGGATCTCGGGTAGGGGTCCCAGCGTGCGTCTGGCGGATGGTAACAGGAGACAAGGGACCGATGTTTTACCCAGGTTGGGCCCTCTTGATGGAGGTAAAACCCTCGTCCTGCTTGATTAATATTGATGATGTGTGTTACAAGTGGATCTACCACGAGATCAAAGAGGCTAAACCCTAGAAGCTAGCCTATGGTATGATTGTTGTTAGTCCTATGGACTAAAGCCATCCGGTTTATATAGACACCGGAGGGCTAGGGTTACAGTCGTTACAATGGTAGGAGATCTACATATCCGTTGTAAGCTTGCCTTCCCATGAGGAAAAGTCCCATCCGGACAGGGAGAAGTCTTCAATCTTGTATCTTCATAGTCTGGTCCGGCCGATGATGATAGTTGCTATCGGACACCCCAAGTCCGGAACTCCCTCGAGCATCTTGCTAGTACTACATATAATATATAGAACATTGATTATAATTTGGGCTAATGTGTTTTTTGCAGCTCAGGGCTAAATACTTGTCATAATGTGGGCGGGCACTATACTTTGTGTGATAAACACGGTGTACGTATGGAACATGGTTTAGATTATGAATACATAGTTAGTACATCAAATGTACTATTATTTGGAATCAACATCAAGTGTATTCAAAAATTGAATTGAGTTCATATCTATCTCTATAGTAATCATGTGGTGTGTTGTTAGGTAATACGAATGATGGTTGAAGTTAGCAACAATCATGATTGTAGATTCTTATTGAAATAGAAACAATTCAAATCCGGTTAAATTCAGTGGTAGTATAGACATTTGAATGCACTAAAATGTTGGTATGAGTAGGTTACATGCATTATACAGCCAGCAAAAAAATTTAATTGGACATAACATGGATTCATACTCCCTCCTTCCATCTATATAGGGCCTAATGTGTTTTTTAAGACCGCCCTTGACTATTGACAAGATTAATAGTACATGACATGCACAATGTGACAATTATATCATTGAAAGCTCCTTTCACACACGAATTTAACAGTGTGCTTTGTGTAAGTTGCATGTCATATATTATTGATCTAATATTTGGTCAAAGTTAGCCTCGAAAAACGCATTAGGCCCTATATAGATCGAAGGAGGGAGTAGCTTTGAATAGCATGCGTATAGTAAAATGGGAAAAAAGAATCTCTCTTTGTGTGGTGTGAATAGTTTTATTTTTTTTGTTTTTGCTCATTGAGGGAAGTGCGAATTGATTTGAATGCATACAAGTACAATATTACGTTAGGCTTGTCCTAAAATTCAACCCGGCCTTGTTATATCACGAAAGTTCAGATATCGTGCTCCCAAAACTGGCGCCTTCACAACCGCGCCTTGCTATCCGAAATTACAAGCGTGAAAACTCCTCCCCGCCAAATCGACCGTGAAATCCCCTTCTAACCCTGAGCCAAAGGGCCGCTAGTTCAAATGGTGGGGCACTTTTGTAACACACCACATTTTGGACAAGCGCGTCCCTAAGTCATGGTTCCCCTCCATCGCCTCCTTTTAGCCATTAAATCCCAGCCGCCATAACCTCTCTGCTCCGGCAGAAACCCCACCCTCCTCCATCGCCACCTCACGCTGCCCGGGGAGCCTCTTCCCAACAACGTCGTCCGCCATAACAGCTCGACATCCCTCATCCACCTCACGGATGAGGATCTTTAAATCCATTCATAGTCCGGTCGGTTCCCGCCCGTCCTCCACCTCCAAGGAGCTGCTCCGATGATCGCCTCGTCTTGCGGCTGCTCCATCCCCATAATGCCGCCTTAACCTGCTCCACCGAACAAACATCCTCACCGACTCCTCGGGCCAAGGCTGAGGCCTACTCGGCGCCACAAAGCGGTTGTACACTCATCGCATCACACGTTCTCCTGCTTCGACCTCCGGCCGGTGCTCCATCCGCACCCCATGGGCGGCTACCTCGTCTTGGGCCATGGCGCATCCCCAGGCTCTCCCCGTCGAGGCCCCTTGGCGGCGGCCATGCCAGATCTGCTGCTGCTGCTCGGCTCTCGCTTCGCTCTTGGCTGCATTCTCGGCTCTCGCTTGCTTGTCGCGTTGTTGCTGCCGCTCTCCCCCTCCCTCGTGATCTTTCTGCTCCAATTTACCTACACTTGATCAGCAGAATCGACTTTTGGGTCAGCCGATTTTCAAGGGGTGGGGGGCTCACCGGAGTTAAGGAAGAACCACCCAGCGGGGAGGGGTTCGTCGGAGAAGGTATTCCACTATTTATCTTAGGGTTACGGGTGGGGCGTGCTTGCCGTGGTGGGGGGCATGGTGGTGGGGCTGTGGCGTGGGGATCGCGGGAAAAGCGGTGCGGGGCTAGAAGGCTGGCAGGCGGCGGACGGCGATATGAGTTGTTTGGCGGCAAAGCGGCGGACCGGTGGGGAGTTGTTTGAGCGGCGCGAGGGTTCCGCCGGTGGTGGTGGCGGCTCGAAGTGCGAGGTTGAAGATGAACTGCAGGCCCTCCTAAACTATCCCATGTGAAGTGCCTCTCGCTACCATTGCGTTCGGTTTACGATAACATTTAGATTCCGATGAAATTTTAGTTTCGCAGTTAAGTTGAGTCAACAGTTTTACCTCAACTGTTGTAGTCGGTGGTTTTTGGTGATGTAAATTTTACATCTATCACTCTTTGTAATGCATTTTGCATCATCTATTGGAGATGCTATTAGAATCCCTTGAGATTAACGATGTCTATCTTGTGCTGCTTCACCTTGGCGTCTTCGGCTCACGGAGCTGCTCCAGCAGACGACCCATCCGAGTAGTGCCACGGGCGCCGTCTATAGATTCCTCGGATCTTCCTCCACACCTCCGCATCCACCTGCCTCAACTTCTTGTGACCAACCCAATGATCTTTGAGGTTACACGGCTACAACAAAGAGGTTGTACACTTGTGCATCACTTATTACTCTACATTCATGTCGATCCATTAGGGCTATTTTGGTTCAGCGGAAAAACATAGCAATGGAAATTTTCTATACCACTCTATTATTCAATTATTCATGCATTTTGTTGAAAGGAATGGAACAAAACATCCACCTTGACCTCTTGTTCAAAATCCTATGCATGAAAACAAGACCAAGTGCATTAGTGGCAGAATAACATTCTAATTGTACACACTTTCATATGGTTTCATCTTATTTTGGCCATGTTTCTTTGCATTCCTCTGCTCCTCAATTCCTGAACCAAACACCCAAGTTGACAAAAATCTCGTTCACAAATGCTCTATTTACCATGTGCATTGATCGTATCCAACGTATCTATAATTTTGATTGTTCCATGCTATTATATTATGTGTTTTGGATGTTTACGGGCTTTATTATACACTTTTATATTACTTTTGGGACTAACCTATTAACGGAGGCCCCAACCCATATTCTTGTTTTATTGCTGTTTGTATTTCAAGGAAAAGGAATATCAAGCGAGTCCAAATGAAATGAAACCTTGACAGCGTTATTTTTGGGAAGAATATCATCACGGAGACTTGGAGTTCACGTTATAAGATCCTCGAGGAGGCCGGGAGATGGGGTGCCCCCCTCTGGCGTGCCCCCTTCTCGTGGGCCTCGAGCACCCCGACCGACTTCTTTGCCTATATAGTCCCATGTACCCTAAAAACATCCACGGAGAAGATAGATCAGGAGTTCCTGCCGCAAGCCTCGTAGCCACCAAAAACCTCGGGAGCCCGTTCGGCACCCTACTGGGAGGAACCCATC
Organism: Aegilops longissima; assembly: GCA_021605205.1. NCBI lineage: Eukaryota > Viridiplantae > Streptophyta > Magnoliopsida > Poales > Poaceae > Aegilops > Aegilops longissima. The sequence goes on from JAHIAM010016625.1 coordinate 8,432, forward strand.
ACCGGTGGCCATCTTCATCATCCGGCGCTCTCCATGAGGAGGAGTAGTTCACCCTCGGGGCTGAGGGTATGTACCATGCTATGTGTTTGATCCCTCTCTCTGTTTCTCTCGTGTTCCCTCTATGGCCGATCTTGATGTATCGAGCTTTGCTATTATAGTTGGATCTTATGATGTTTCTCCCCTCTACTCTCTTGTGATGAATTAGTTTCCCCTTTGAAGTTATCTTATTGGTTTGAGTCTTTTATTTGAGAACACTTGATGTATGTCTTGCCGTGTTTATACGTGGTGACAATGGGATATCACGTGCCACTTGATGTATGTTTTGGTGACCAACTTGCGGGTTCCATGAACCTATGCATAGGGGTTGGCACCGTTTTCTTGACTCTCCGGTTAGAAACTTTGGGGCACTCTTTGAAGTACTTTGTGTTGGTTGGATGAATCTGAGATTGTGTGATGCATATCGTATAATCATGCCCACGGATACTTGAGGTGACAATGGAGTATCTAGGTGACATTAGGGTTTTGGTTGATTTGTGCCTTAGGTGTTATTCTAGAGAACTCTTTAATAGATTGATCCAGAAAGAATAACTTTGAGGTGGTTTTACCCTACCATAATTCTCGTTTGTTCTCCGCTATTAGTGGCTTTAGAGTGACTCTTTGTTGCATGTTGAGGATTTTTTATGATCTATCTATGTTATTATTGTTGAAGAACTTGCACTAGTGAAAGTATGAACCCTAGGCCTTGTTTCCTATCATTGCAATATCGTTTCGCTCACTTTTATCATTAGTTACCTTGCTGTTTTATATTTTCAGATTACAAAAACCTATATCTACCATCCCTATTGCACTTGTATCACCATCTCTTAGCGAACTAGTGCACCTATAGAATTTACCATTGTACTAGGTGTGTTGGGGAGGAAGAGACTCTTTGATTATTTGGTTCTTTGGGTTGTTTGAGGAGGCTATAGCTGGGATAATCATGCTACAGTAATCCACGCTAATCGTGCCATGACACCTCGATTCTTGTTGCTATCCTGCATAATAATTGGAACGTTGAAATTCTAATTCAAATTAATGATAACAATAAAAGTTTCCAAAAATTAAGACTAAAATGTTAGTTGGTTGTCAAATATTACAAAGGTAATTGTGGTGAAGTAAACACATTTTAGAAAATGTCTAAATAATTTAAACTGATTTAAAACAGGAAAAAGTAAATAAATAAAAACAGAACAAAAATAAAACAAAACAAAGGAAGAAACCCCGGGGCTCACGACAGCCAAACCCAAGCAGCCCACGACACTGCCAGCGCCCAAATCCCCTTGGCCCAGCCGGCCTCCCCATAACCCCCTCCTCCCAGTCCACCACCGACACCCCATTCCCACCCCGAAAATATCTCACCCCTCTCCCCGATTGGATCGGGATCGAGAGAGAGGTCACCGCCTTCGCCCCAGCGCCGCCGGGGCTCGCCGCCACCTCACGGACTCCTTCCCCTCGGCTTTCGTCCCATCGTCCTCCAAGACCTCCTCCAGAGCACCTTGCCCGTTCCTGCTCCTCGATTTGAGCTCCCCCCTCCCTGCATGTTTCCGCCCTCGATCGCGCAGTCGCGCCCTGACCACTCACCGCCCTTCCCGTCGTCGCCGTCCTCCCCTCGCCCGTGCTCACCGCCCAGTCTCGAGCCGCCCCTCGCTAATGCCCACAGCCACGACTACACGACCGCCGGGCCGTGATCCAGCGACCCGGCCTCCTCTCCCTCCTGCTGACCCCCCCCCCCCCCCCGCTCGACCCGCAGCCAGCCCCTACCTCCCGCGCCGTCGCGTACCTGGCAGCGCTCGTGCCGCAAGCCCGCCGGCAAGCCTGTGGCCCGTCGCTGTCCCTTCCGGCGTCCCCTCGGACCCGTGCCTCGCTCGTCCTCGTCGGTGCTTCGTCGGGCCAGCAGGCGCCCTGAGGTGCCGATTGGCCGTGCCGAAACCGTCGCCGCGCCGCCCTACTCGGTGCGGCCGCCGTGGCGGCGCCCTCCGTGGCCTCGGGCGCACCAGGCATGCGCCGCCACCACCGTGGACACAAACCACTAAGGCCTCATGCCCTTGACCGGAGGGGCCGCCTCGAACATTAAAAAAGAAATTAAAATAAAAATAAAAAATAAAAATAAAAATGATTTAATAAAATTAATTATTAATTAATTAATTATCTAATGAATTATTTAAGTTAATTAATCCGGTTTAATTAATTTAATTAACTAGTTAGGTTAATTAAATAGTAATTAAATTAACTAATCGTAATTAACCTAAGCGAGTGTATGAGGTGGTCCCACTTGGACCCTTGGTCGAGTTGACCAAGTCAACTCTGTGACTCTGATGTCGACATGGCATCATCTGATGTCATTAATCTGTTTTTGAATTAATTAAATAATTAAGTAAATTCGAAATTAATAAAATCTTTAGAAAATCATATCTTTTAATCCGTAACTTTCGGTTAAAATATTTTCAACATGAAAGCTGCTCGAGCGCGAGGCGATTCGGATCGCAACATGTTAGTCCGCCACACCCCTAACCTATCGAACTGCAACTTTCCCCATCCGGCTCCTGCTGACGAAACAGGAATACTTTCCGGATGCTTCCCTTCACGGTATCACCTCATACCGCGTTAGGGCACCCTAGCATAGTTACTTGTCGTGTCATGCATCGATATGCATCTGTTTGCATGGTATTCATTGTTTCTTCCCCTCTTCTCTCGGTAGACTACTGAGACCGGCGCTGCTGCTGCCAGTTCGACTACGGAGTTGGCGACCCTCTCTCTTGCCGAGCAACCAGGCAAGCCCCCCCTTGATCACCGGATATTGCCTATTCTACTCTATCTGCTTGCATTAGAGTAGTGTAGCATATTCTTTCTTTCGTTATACCTATCACGATGCATAGCTTTGTCCTTGCTACTCTTTGTTACCTTTACCTACAATCCAACATGCTTAGTATAGGATGCTAGTATTTCCATCGTGGCCCTACATTCTTGTCGTCTGTGTGCTATACTAACGGGCCGTGATCACTCGGGAGGTGATCACGGGTATATCTATATACTTTATACATGATACATGTGGTGCTTAAAGTCGGTCGGCTCGAGGAGCACCCGAGTGATTCACGAGTTGGGGCTGAAAGGACCTTTGTCCGCGGCCCTGGATGGATCTTTGTGGCGGGCGCAGGCAGGTTGAGACCGCCTAGGAGAGAGGTGGGCTGGCCTGTTCGGCGTTCGCGGATACTGCTACAACAACGAGTTCTTGGTATTTGATCTGAGTGCGGCCATTTGGTCTATCGCACTAACCATCTCGGGGAGTAGTTATGGGTATCCGGCGTCGTGGTATCGCGAAACCCGTGGCGTCGGCGGCGAGTGGTGCGCGCCGATTGGACCGCGTAGCGTGACTTCCTTTGTAATGGAGGTTGCTAGGTCGCTTCGGCTGCGTTACTAGCGTGCAGGTGTGCTAAGGCGATGGGCCCAAACCCTGGCGCTTAGGTTTAGACCGGCGTGTTGACCGCTCTGTTGGCCTAGGTCGGGCTGCGGCGTGTTGATCTTCGCGGCGGGCATGACCCGAAAAGTGTGTCGGCCAAATGGGATCAAGCGTGTTGGGTTATGTGGTGCACCCTGCGGTAAGTTAATCTATTGAATAGCCATGATCTTGATAACAGGGCGACTTGGGTTGTACCTTGACCTTATGACAACTAGAACCGGATACTTAATAAAACACACCCTTCCAAGTGCGGATACAACCCGGTGATCGCTCGTGACAGGCGCGAGGAGGGATCGCCGGGTAGGATTATGCTATGCGATGCTACTTGGAGGACTTTAGTCTACTCTCTTCTACATCTGCAAGGCGAAGGCTGCGAAGCGTAGTCTTGGCGGATTAGCTATCTCCCTCTTATTACGGCATTCGATTCGGTCCACGATATGGCCCTTTACATATATCCATGCATATGTAGTGTAGCTCCTTGCTTGAGTACTTTGGATGAGTACTCACGGTTGCCTTGTTCCCCCTTTTCCCCCTTTCTTTACCGATTGCGCAACGACGATGGAGCCCGGAGCAGCGCCACCGTCGATGGCGACTACTACCTGGGCGCCTACTACTACGTGCAGCCCGCGGACGATGACCGAGGAGTAGTTAGGAGGATCCGAGGCGGGAGGCTGCGCCTCTTTCGATCGTATCCCGGTTTGTGCTAGCCTTCTTAAGGCAAACTTGTTTAACTTATATACGTACTCAGATATTGTTGCTTCATGACTTCGTCTATGATCGAGCACTTGTATTCGACCCTCGAGGCCCCAGCTTGTATTATGATGCTTGTATGACTTATTTTATTTTTTAGAGTTGTGTTGTGATATCTTCCCGTGAGTCCAGATCTTGATGATTTTGCGTGTATGATTAGTGTCTGATTGAATCGGCGTCCAAAGTTAGTTCGAGCCGCTGTAAGAATCCCCTTCCACACTCCTTGGCGAAGTCGAGTCTAGACATTGCAAAACTTTTACTAACTTGGTTGTGTGCCTTACGGGCCCGTGCCATTTGGTACTAGGATCTTTTACTCCTCGACCTTTACTCGGGACTCGAACTCTCTTCTACTCGGGTTAAGCAATTTACTAACTAACACTAGGATCTCGTGACCACATTCACCCCAAAGTTGGATAAAGCCAAGTTATTCCTTGGAATTGTATTTGATCAATTTCCACCTTTCATTTGACTCCTTTGAAACATCTTTGCTTTAGATGGAACCCGGCGGTGTCCCACCCGGCCATTGGTGCCCGGGATCACCGGTGCTGGAGATGATGACCTATCGGGTTATCCGGGGCACCAAGTACCCGTCTTTGAGGAGTACCAAGACTTTAACCAGGGCGTCCGAGCCATCGTCCACCTCTACTCTCGGGGTATGGCTCCACTCTTGTCTTTGCCACCACTGGTGTTGGGGTGACTATCGATATGGCCGTCCACGATGCTGCTTATTGCTCTTACCCGTCTTCGTGGAGGTATCGGGTTGGACACCTCCCCTTGAGCAATTGCTATCAATCGATGTTGGTGAGGAGGTTACTACACTTGCCCTCCTTCACCGAGCCCTTCCCCGAACTTTGTTGCATGCGTGGGCTGGATCGAGTGAGCTCGCCCGAGTTGTACACCACCCGTCGGCCCTTTCCGTGCTCGGTTTTTACCTTTGCCCGATCCGGAGTGGCGTTTGCGATCTACCCAGCCAAGACCGTGATGCCCCGGGGTGTCGGTTGGCGGGGGGGAGGCTACTCTCCGCCTTGGTCCTCTTCGCCACTTGGCGTGGGTTCCGCACCGGTATCCGCGGACCCGGGTTCTGGCGTGGAGTTCGATGCCACCTCGAGCTTTGGGGCTCGCTACCTCCGCGTACCACGTGGGACTGATGTAGGTTTGCTTGTTAAGTGTTAGATGCATTAAATCAGGACCCGTGCCGCCTATGATGTCTTAGTCTATCTTGAACTCGTGTCGAACTCTATGCATGATCCCTTTTTATGATATGCCGACTACTATGTAGTTTCTATCGTCTTCTTTCATTATGCATGTTTCATCATGAATGATTCTTGTCCTTTGCAAATTTCTCAAATCTTTGAACTACCTTATATATTAGCGGGATGGTTAGACCAGGGTGCATTAGTCGTGGTGGCAACTTCCACCCCGCTTTGACTACATGGTTGGTATGATCCAACACTTGAGATGAATCGCCAGTTCATGGAAAACATGATGGCTCGGTTTCCTCCCCAATATGAACCCGCCAAACACAACAACTCTCGGGAATTCATGCCCTCAACCCAAGTGTGTCCGCTCAACCCAGCCCGGATGCGATGGGGCCCGTGACATCACCTATGAGATGGAGTCTGCTGATGTAGCCCCCACTATTCACCTTTGCTTCCTTCTTCTGAAGGGGCCGCGCTCAATGGTGGGACAGCCACAGGGTACTCAGCCAGTGGAACAATCATCACTGGCGGACTTCAAGCTGCTTTCGTGCCCTTCATCCCTCAAGGAGCCATGGACGGAAGAAGCATGAGTTCATAACCTCACCCAAGGCAACAAGACTGTTGAAGCTTATCGGGGGAGTTCTGGACTTGTCTCTCTATCTTTGAAGAGGACATTCAAGCGATGCCGGACAAGAAGTTGTGACAGCCCAAGGGACATCAAGCTCGCACTTCTAGTGCGACTTTGCTGATTTAACCTTGGTGAACAAAGCTATCAATGTCGAAAGGTGCAGGAATACGAGCTCTAAGGGGCCGTGACCGGGCTCATCTTGGGCCCGTCCTCACAAAACGATATGGATTCCCAACCATGTACCGTAGAATGCACCCCCAAAGGACCTATCTTTGCCCTCGTCCCTACTCCTCCAACTAGGCAGCCAAGGCTTCCGCTCCACCCCGGAGCTCTGTTCCCCCTCCCAATAATTCGGTGCTACAAGTGTGGTCAAAGGTCACCTTGCCGGCTGCTTCAATCGAAACCGAATCAAGGGCCCTTCCATGGCCCGGCCGTGGAAGCAACCCCCAAACAACAATGCCAAGTCTTATGGTGGGTGTTCATGCCAACCCGTTGATCTCAACGAAGCTCAAGACCAGCCCTCTTGTGATGGGTACACTCCTCGTTAATTCGTCGGCATATGTTTTATTCGATTAGGGACATCGCATTCATTCATTCGTGATGCCATTCATGGGCATTAAATATGAAGAGATGAACAACTGCGCTAGTAGTGCACTCGGTCAATGTCAAACCTCTATGATTAGTCCGGCGTTCCGTTGAAATCGGGAGGAATTCCTTGTCTCCCTATTTCCGAAGTCCAAGCATTGATCTCATTAAAGAATGAATTGGTTAAAGCGCATCTGCTTCCATAGTTTGCGCCACTAAGACCGTCCATCTGCTACACCCTTACGATGAAATAATAAGCTACAATTAAATCGGTTCGAATGCGAGGCAAGGCTCTATGCATTGAATGCATTGACGCCGCACCACTCGAGGGTTGAAAACATTCTGTCGTTCGCAACCCGGGCGTCTTTCGAAGAACTTCAGGATTCCCCCTAGAGCTTCTTGTCATCGACTTGAAACCAGGCACCACTCCTATAGCCAAGCGACCCTACAAGATGCCACCGCATGAACTCCTTGAGCTTAAGGAGGAAATCGACAAATCTCTTGAAGTGGTTTCATTGCCCAAGTTGCTCTCCTTGGGGAGCACCTTCTCTCTTTGTCAAGAAGAAGGATGGGACAAACCGATTGGTCCAAGACTACCGTCCTATAACCAAGCTACCATTGAATAAGTACCCTCTTCCTCGGATCAATGTGTTGATCAAGCGGCTGGTTTCGGTGTTCTCTAAACTCGACTTGAGGTTGGGTTACCACCGATCCGTGTTTGTGAGGAGGATATCCCCAGACCGCATTTGTGACTCGATATGGTTCATCAGTACACCGTCATGTCTTCGGCAACCAATGCTCCAACCACTTTCTCTCGTCGATGAATTATATATTCATGGATTACCTCGACAAGTTTGTAGTGGTTTATCTGGATGATATTCATTTTCCAAGAGCGAAGAGGAACATGCAACATCTTCGTCTTGTCTTTGGAAAAGCTACGAGGCATCAACTTTATGCCAAGTTCTCCAAATGTGAATTCGGCTTAAGTAACCTATCTTGGGCATGTCATCTCTAAGGATGGTATTGCCGTTAACCTGAACGAGTTCAAGCTATTCTCCATTGGACTCCTCGAAAGCGTTAAGCAAGTCGGTTTTCTCGGTCTCGCTATTGCATTGATTAAATAGAACTTCTCCAAGGCCGGGCCTCGACTAACCTATTATAAAGGGTCAAGTTCAATGGGGACAAATGTCAAAAAGCTTGGCACTCAAAGACAAGTTGACTTCCCCGGTACTACACCCGATACTAAGAAGGACTTGTCATTTCTTTGCGCTTCCCATCAAGTTAGGCTGTGTCCTAATGCAAAAGGCAAAGTGGTTGCTTATGCCTCTCGGAATTGGCCCTCACGAAAGAACTAATTCACGACCTCGAACTTCTTTTTGTCATTCATGCTGGCGTGGCGAATTACCTTTCGTGTCGTTCGAGATCTTCCGACCACCAAAGTCAAGTATCTTTTACTCAGCCATACGAACCTCCGTCGGGAGATGGATGGAATTGTTCGAACTTTGACTTGGGTATTTCCTATAACGAGCAAGGCTAATGTAATGGCTGATGCCTTGAGCCACAATCTTCTGCAACCACCTCCAGTTCACAAAGTTCAGCCCTCACTTGTTGAAGAATTAAACGAACCTCCATATTGTTCCTCGGTTTTCGCTCCCCCTCCCGAGAGTCTCCAAGATGAATCTCCGTATTGTTTCCCGGGTTCCCTCAACCTGGCTGTGAACCCGATCTCGTGAGCTCCATCAAGACAATACGGGATATGACTCAAAGTCCACAAGATTAAGCGACCTCAAAGAAGAAAGCCCTCATTCTTCACTATTCGATGATGGCGCCGCTTCAAAGGCCGCCTAGTGGTGCCATGTAAGAAGGAAAACCTTAATATGACTCGGGGAGGTTATGAAAGAAGCTCATGATCGCCTCTTATCCATCCGGTAGTACAAAGATGTACCGGGACATCCGTCGAGATTCGGTGGTCTAATATGAAGCAAGACATTGCTCGCTATGTTCTGAATTCGTTTCGTCGTATCAAAGAAGAGCATCAAAGGCCTTTGGAACTGCAACCTATCTCTATTCCTGAATGGAAATGGGACCATGTTGAAATGGACTTAATCCTTTGGATTTCCCAAGTCGCGAAAGGTAATGATGCTATTCTTGTCGTCATTGACCGGCTTTCTAAAGTTGCACATTTTTCAAAGGAATCGCTAGTCAACTTGCAACTCTCTATATGTCGAATTGTTTCACTTCACGGTATTCCCGGTTATCAGCTCGGACCGTGGCAATTCACTTCAAGATTAGGCAAGTTTCCAAAAGCTATGGGGACTCACTTATCTTTCGATCTGCGTTTCATCCGTAGTCATAAGGCAAGTTGAGCGTGTCAACCAAGTTCTCGAAGACATGCTTGAGCTTTGTTATTTCCTTGACAGAAATGGGAGGAATCTCTCCGTATCTGAGTTCTCTTATAATAATAGCTATCAAGCTAGGAAGATGGCCCCGAAGTGTTATATGGGAAGCCGAACCCTCGAACGGTCGAAACGGGGCGTCCACTCTTTGGTCGGATATTATCCAACATGCCGAGATCAAGTCCGCAATTGCGAGAATCTCAAGACCCTCGATCACGCCCGGAAAAGTCGATTGCCGTCATCATAAAGACATGGTCTATCTACGCGAAAACTTACCTTTGAGTTACACCAATGAAGGGTGCTCACCGCCCGGGATCAAAAACTAGCTCCTCGCTATATTGGCCCATTCACTATTCGGAAAGGCGTGGAAAAGTGGCATATCAACTGGAACTTCCGAAACCTTTCTCGGTTCACGATGTGTTCCACATGTCACAACTCGGCGCGCTTCAAGGACCCAATCCGGCGGTGGACCATGAAGTGCTCGTGCAGGACCTCTCCTATAAAGTATCCGGTCCGCATTCTCGATCAAGCTGAGCCGCCCCCGAAGGCGATCAAGTTCCTCACATTCGTGGTCACACCATTACGAAGATGAAGCCACAGGAGCGAGGATCGCGTGATGAATACCCGCCTTTGTTTCCTTCTACCTCCTAAATCTGGGACGGATTTCTTTATGGGAGATTTTACGCCGGATAATCATGCTCAGTAATCCCCTAATCGTGCCATGACACCTCGATTCTTTTTGCTATCCCCAATAATGAACCGTTAAATTCTAATTCAAATTAATGATAACAATAAAAGTTTCCAAAATTAAGACTAAAACGTTGGGGTTGTCAAATATTACAAAGGTAATTGTGGTGAAGTAAACATTTTTAGAAAATGTCTAAATAATTTAAACTGATTTAAAACAGGAAAAAGTAAATAAATAAAAGAAAAGAAAACAAAAGTAAAACAAAACAAAGGAAGAAACCCCGGGGCTCCCAGCCACCAGGCCCGCCACGACCCCGGGCCGAAATCCCCCTGGCCCAGCCCGCCTCCCCAAACCCCACTCCTCCCAGTCCCCCCGACACCCCATTCCCCGAAAATATCTCACCCCTCTCCCCGATTGGATCGGGATCGAGAGGAGGAGGTCACCACAGCCTGCCCCCCCCCCGGCCCTGCCGACTCACGGACTCCTTCCCCTCCGGCCGTCCCCATCGTCCTTCCCGACCTCCACCAGCACCTTTCCCGTTCCCCTCCTCGTGTGAGCTCCCCCTCCCCGTTTCCCCCCTCGCGGTCCTTGCGCCCATGACCCACTCGCGCCCCTTCTGTCGCCCCTCCCCCCTCGGTGCTCAGGGTCCGGGGCCCCTCGCCCGTCGCCCAGCCCCCTTTCGCCCCGGGCCATGATCCAGCGACCCGGCCTCCTCTCCCTCGTCGCCCGGCCCCCTCCCCGCCCGCGCCAGCCACTACCTCCCTCGGCGTGGTGCCCCGCGCCTCGTCGCCCCCCCCGGCGGCGCCCCGGCCGTCGCTGCCCTCTGGGCGTCCCCCTCCGGCGACCCGTGCCTCGCCGTCCCGGTTGGCCGTGGCCCGGAGCGCCGGGTTCGGTTACCTGCGTGCCCGGCCCCGTCGCCGCCGCCCTCTCCGGGGCCGGTGGCCGGCCCCTGGGGCCTCGGCGCTACAGGCGCCCTTCCCAATTTGGACTCAAACCCACTAAGGCCTCTTGCCCTTGACCGGAGGGCCGCCCCGAGCGTTAAAAAAAAGAAATAAAAATAAAAATAAAAAATAAAATAAAAATGATTTAATAAAATTAATTATTAATTAATTAATTATCTAATTAATTATTTAAGTTAATTAATCCGTTTAATTAATTTAATTAACTAGTTAGGTTAATTAAATAGTAATTAAATTAACTAATTAATTAACCTAAATTGTGTATGGAGGTCCCACTGGACCCCGGTCAGGTTGACCAATCAACTCTTGATGCGATGTCGACATGACATCATTGATTCATTAATTTTTTTGAATTAATTAAATAATTAATTAAATTCTAGAAATTAATAAAATCTTTAGAAAATCATATCTTTTAATTAATTTGGTTAAAATATTTTCAACATAAAGTTCGAACGGGAGGCGATTGGATCAAACCCGTTTCGCCACCCCCTAACCTTCGAACTCGTAACTTTCCCCCGGCTCCTCCGGCATAAAACAAGGAATAGGATGCTTCCCGCCTTCACCGGTATCACCTCATACGTTAGGGACCCTAAATAGTTACTTTCGTGTCATGCATTGATATGCATCTGTTTGCATGGTATTCATTGTTTCTTCCCCTCTTCTCTACGGTAGACTACGAGCCCACTTTGCGTTCGACTCTGAGTTGGCCCCTC
>JAHIAM010016628.1:0-12879 GCA_021605205.1 Aegilops longissima
AGTGGCCGGACCGACATTACTGGCGTATGCTTCTGAGACTGGTTCTACCGGCGTAGCCGCTACAATGGCTGGCGGGTGTCGGTTGTCCAACTTTAGTTGAATCAAGTGTAGCTCTTCGATCCTTGTTGAAGGTTAAAACAACACATACTTGACGAAAAAATCGTTGTGGTTTTGATGCGTAGGTAAGAAACGGTTCTTGCTCAGCCCGTAGCAGCCACTTAAAACTTGCAACAACAAAGTAGAGGGCGTCTAACCTGTTTTTGCAGGGGCATGTTGTGATGTGATATGGTCAAGACATGATGCTAAATTTTATTGTATGAGATGATCATGTTTTGTAGCGGAGTTATCGGCAATGGCGAGGAGCCATATGGTTTATTAAACTTTATTGTATGAAATGCAATCACCATGTAATTGCTTTACTTTATCAATAGCGGTGGCGATAGTCGTAGAAGCAATAGTTGGTGAGGCGACAGCGATGCTTCGATAGAGATCAAGGTGTCAAGCGGTGGCGGCGGTGATCATAATGATGCTTTGGAGATGGAGATCAAAGGCACAAGATGATGATGGCATATCATATCACCTATATTGATTGCATGTGAAGTTTATCCTTTATGCATCTTATTTTGCTTAGTTCGTGGTAGCATTATAAGATGATCTCTCACTAAATTTCAAGGTAAAGTGTTCTCCCAGGTATGAACCATTGTGAAAGTTTGTCGTGCCGACACACCATGTGATGCTTTCGGTGTGATAAACTCTCGTTTACATACAATGGGTGCAAGCCAGTTTTTGCACATCACGAATACTTAGGTTAAACTTGGCGACCCTAGCATATGCGAGATATGGCCTCGGAACCTTTGAGATCGAAGGTTGGCGTGAATCATATAGTAGATATGATCAACATAGTGATGTTCACCATTGAAAACTACTCCATCTCCATTGATGATGTTACATGGTTTAGTTGATTTGGATCACGTGATCACTTAGATGATTAGAGGATGTTTATCTAAGTGGGAGTTCTTAAGTAATTTGATTAATTGAACTTTAATTTATCATGAACTTGAATGCGTGATAGTATTTTGCATGTCTATGTTGTTGTAGATAGATGGTCCGTGTTGTTGTTCGTTGAATTTTAATGCGTTCTAGAAAGCTAAGTTGAAAAGCGATGGTAGAAACTACGGACTAGGTCCATAACGAGGATTATCCTCATTGCTGCATAGAAGAATTACATCCTGGAAGCACCTTCGTACCAAACCTTCTTGAGGAACAACACCGGATGTTATGAGCGTCTGGCGAGAGAAAAACGATGACTACTCGATAGTTCAGTGTGCCATGCTTTACGACTTAGAATCGGGACTTCAACGGCGTTTTGAGCGTCATGGAGCATATGAGATGTTCGGGGAGTTGAAGTTAATATTTCAAGCAAATGCCGGATTGAGAGATGAAGTCTCCAATAAGTTCTACGGCTGCAAAATGGAGGATAATAGTTACTGTCGGTGAGCATATACTCAAAATGTGCAGGTATAACAATCACTTGATTCAAATGGGAGTTAATCTTCCTGATGATAGTGTCATTAATATAATTCTTCAATCACTGCAACCAAGCTACAAAAGCTTCGTGATGAACTATAATATGCAAGGGATGGATAAGACAATTCCGAGCACTTTGCAATATGCTTGGTATTCACCACATGATATGTGTTTTGTTGGAGCGTCTTGTATGATTTGAGTCTTTGCTTTTTAGTTTACCACAATCATCCTTGCTGTACACACTTTTTGAGAGAGCCATACATGAATTGGAATTTATTAGAATACTCTATGTGCTTCACTTATATCCTTTGAGTTATATAGTTTTGCTCTAGTGCTTTTCCTATATCTTTTAGAACGCGATGGTGGATTTGTTTTATAGAAACTATTGATCTCTCATGCTTCACTTAGATTATTTTGAGAGTCTTAATAGCATGGTAATTTGCTTAATAATCTCAATATGCTTGGTATTCAAGATTTGTAAAACTTTCTTTTGAGTGCTTTGAATACTAAGAAGTTTGATGTCTTGATAATTGTTTTGAGATATGGAGGTGATAATATCAAAGTTGTGCTAGTTGAGTAGTTGTGAATTTGAGAAATGCTTGTGTTGAAGTTTGCAAGTCCGTAGCATGCCGCGTATGGTATCGTTATGTAACAAATTTGAAACATGAGGTGTTCTTTGATTGTACTCCTTATGAGTGGCGGTCGGGGAATGACGATGGTCTTTTCCTACCAATCTATCCCCCTCGGAGCATGCGTAGTGCTTTGGTTTTGATGGCTTGTAGATTTTTGCAATAAGTATGTGAGTTCTTTATGACTAATGTTGAGTCCATGGATTATCGCACTCTCACCTTCCATCATTGCTAGCCTCTTGATTTCGTGCATTTCCCTTTCTCACATTGAGAGTTGGTGCAAACTTCGCGGTGCATCCAAACCCCGTGATATGATCGCTCTTTCACACAAACCTCCTTATATCCTCCTCAAAATAGCCACCATACCTACCTATTATGGCATTTCCATAGCCATTCCGAGATATATTGCCATGCAACTTTCCATCGTTCCGTTTTTCATGACATCTTCATCATTGTCATATTGCTTAGCATGATCATGTAATTGACATAGTATTTGTGGCAAAGCCACCATTCATAATTCTTTCATACATGTCACTCTTGATTCATTTCACATCTGGTACACATGGGAGGCATTCATATAGAGTCATACTTTGTTCTAGTATCGAGTTGTAATCATTGAGTTGTAAATAAATAGAAGTGTGATGATCATCATTTAATAGAGAATTGTCCCAATAAAAAAGGAAGAAAGGCCAAAAGAAAAAAAGGCCCAAAAATATAAAAAGAGCAATGCTACTATCCTTTTTCCCACTTGTGCTTCAAAGTAGCACCATAATCTTCATGATGGAGAGTCTCTTGTTTTGTCTCTTTCATATACTAGTGGGTATTTTCATTATAGAACTTGGCTTGTATATTCCAACAATGGGCCTCCTCAAGTGCCCTAGGTATTAAAGTGAGCAAGCAAGTTGGATGCACACCCATAGTTTCTTTTGTTGAGCTTTCATATATTTATAGCTCTAGTGTATCCGTTGCATGGCAATCCCTACTCCTTGCATTAACATCAATCGATGGGCATCTCCATAGCCCATTGATTAGCCTCGTTGATGTGAGAGTTTCTCCTTTTTTTTGTCTTCTCCACATAACCCCCATCATCACATTCTATTCCACCCATAGTGCTATATCCATGGCTCACGCTCATGTATTGCGTGAAGGTTTATAAAGTTTGAGATTTCTAAAGTATGAAACAATTGCTTGGCTTGTCATCGGGGTTGTGCATGATGAGAGCATTCTTGTGTGGCAAAAATGGAGCATGACTAAACTATATGATTTTGTAGGGATGAACTTTCTTTGGCCATGTTATTTTGAGAAGACATAATTGCTTAGTTAGTATGTTTGAAGTATTATTATTTTTATGTCAATATGAACTTTTGTCTTGAATCTTTCGGATCTGAATATTCATACCACAATTAAGAAGAATTACATTGAAATTATGCCAAACAGCCTCCATATCAAAATTCTTTTTATCATTTACCTACTCGAGGATGGCGGGAATTAAGCTTGGGGATGCGATCGTCTCCAGCGTATCTATAATTTTGATTGCTCCATGCTATATTATCTACTGTTTTGGACCATATTGGGCTTTATTTTCCACTTTTATATTACTTTTGGGACTAACCTTTCTAATCGGAGGCCCAGCCCGAATTCTGTTTTTGCCTATTTCGGTGTTTGAAGAAAGCAGAATATCAAGCGAAGTCAAGCGAAATGAAACCGGAGCGTGATTTTCTCACGAATATGATCCGGGAGACTTGGACCCTCGTCCAATAAAGCCACGAGGTGGGCATGAGGTAGAAGCGCCCTACCCAGTAGCCCCACCCTCATGGGCCCCTGACTCACCGGCGTACTCCTTCCTCCTATATATACCTCGTACCCCAAGCGATCGAATCACGGAGCCAAAACCTAATTCCACGCCGCCTTTACATATCCACGAGATCCCATCTTGGGGCCTGTTAGGAGCTCGCGGAAGAGGGAATCCACCACGGAGGCTTCTACATCACCATAGCCCTCAGATGAAGTGTGAGTGGTTTATTTCAGACCTTGGGTCCATAGTTAGTAGCTAGATGGCTTCTTCTCTCTTTTGGATCTCAATACAATGTTCTCCCCCTCTCTCGTGGAGATCTATTTAATGTAATGTTCTTTTTGCGGTGTATGCTGTTGAGGCCGATGAATTGTGGGTTTATGATCAAGACTATCTATGAACAATATTTGAATCTTCTCTGAATTCTTTTATGTATGATTGATTATCTTTGCAAGTCTCTTGAATTATCGGTTTGGTTTGGCCTACTAGATTGGTTTTTCTTGCAATGGGAGAAGTGCTTAGCTTTGGGTTCAATCTTGCGGTGTCCTTTCCCGGTGTGATGAGGGGCAGCAAGGCGTATTGTATTGTTGCCATCGAGGATAACAAGATGGAGTTTTATCATATTGCATGAATTTATCCTCTACATCATGTCATCTTGCTTAAGGCGTTACTCTGTTTTCTTGAACTTAATACTCTAGATGCATCTTTGGATAGCGGTCGATGAGTGGAGTAATAGTAGTAGATCTGAGGCGAGTCGGTCTACTTGTCTCGGACGTGATGCTTATATACATAATCATACCAAGATATTCTCATAACTATGCTCAATTACATCAATTGCTCAGCGGTAATTTGTTCACCCACCGTAGAATACTTATGCTCTTGAGAGAAGCCACTAGTGAAATCTATGGCCCCGGGTCTATTCGCATCATATTAATCTTCCTCACACTTCATTATTGCTTTGCTTTTTACTTTACCTTTTATTTTACTTTGCATCTTTATACCAAAAATACCAAAAATACCGAAAATATTAACTATCATATCTATCGGATCTCACTCTAGTAATGAGCGGTGAAGGATTGACAACCTATTCGCGTTGGTTGCGAGGGTTTTTACTTTATGCGAGTGCGTGGGACTCGCGCATAGTCTCCTCTGGATTGATACCTTGGTTCTCAAAAAGCGAGGGGCTCTTGTGTTGCATCACCTTTCCTCTTCAAGGAAATCCAGCATAGCTCAAGTGGTATACGGATTAGCGAAGATTGGCTAAGGGCGAGGTGACGATGCGGCGTGGAAATGGTTCCAAAGTCGATGTGATGGCCGTCGACGCGCTACCTCTACATCTACCTTGGGATTAGTTTTGACCTGAATAATTATTATTTGGTGCCATCGTTAAGCATGAACATTATATATGGATCTTGTTTGATGCGAGGCGGTTATTCATTTAAACCAGATTAATGGTTGTTCTATTTATATGATTAATATCTTTTATGGTCATGCACTCTTGAAGAGTGATCTATTTTGTTGAATCTCGATAGTAGTGACACACATATTCATAATATTGAAGCAAAAAGATCGCGAGTTGATAATGATAGTGCAACTTATTTGTGTACTTGCCGTTTAGGTCATATTGGTATAAGCGCATGAAGAAACTCCATTCGATGGACTTTTGGAATCACTTGATTATGAATCACTTGGTACTTGCGAACCATGCCTCATGGGCAAGATGACTAAAACTCCGTTCTCGGAACAATGGGCGGCGGCAGTTGTTGGAAATCATACATCTTGATGTATGTGGTCCAATGAATGTTGAGGCTCGGCGGCGGGTATCAATATTTTCTCACCTTCACAGATGATTTGAGCAGCTATGGGTATATCCACTTAATGAAACATAAAATGCTGAAACATTTGAAAAGTTCAAGAATTTCAGAGTGAAGTGGAAAATCATCGTAACAAGAAAATAAAGTTTCTGACGATCTGATCGTGGAGGAGAATATTTGAGTTACAAGTTTGGTCTTCATTTGAAACAAGGCGGAATAGTTTAGCAACTCCATACCGGAACACCACAGCGTAATGGTGTGTCGAGCGTTTATGTCGTACTTTACTAGATATGATGCGATCTATGATGCCTCTTCTTGATTTACGCTATCATTTTGGGGTTATGCTTTGAGATAGCGCATTCATGTTAAATAGGGCACCATCTAAATCCGTTGAGGCGATACCTTATGAACTGTGGTTTGGCAAGAAACCCAAGTTGCCATTTCTTAAAGTTTGGGGCTGCGATGCTTATGTGAAAAGCTTCAACCTATGATAGCTCGAACCCGTCGAATGTGTCTTCATAGGATACCCAAAGGAAGATGTTGGGTACACCTTCTATCACAGATCCGAAGGCAAGACATTCGTTGCTAAGAATGGATCCTTTCTAGAGAAGGAGTTTCTCTCGAAAAAGTGAGTGGGAGGAAAGTAGAACTTGATGAGGTAACATACCTGCTCCCATATTGGAAAGAAGTTCATCACGAAATTTGTTCTGTGATGCCTACACCAATTAGTGAGGAAGCTAATGATGATGATCATGAAACTTGAGATCAAGTTACCACGAACCTCGTGGGTCAACTAGAGTAAGATCCGCACTAGAGTGAATGCGGTAATCCAGTTACGGAAGTCATGTTACTTGACCATGGCGAACCTCGAACTATAAGGCGATGATGAGCCAGATTTGCAAAATGGCTTGAGGCCATGAAATCGAGATGGGATCCATGTATGAGAACAAAGTGTTGACTTTGGTTGACTTGCCGATGATCGGCAAGCCATCGAGAATAAATGGATCTTCAAGAAGAAGACTAGCAGCGGTAATATTCTGTCTACAAAGCTCGACTTGTTGCAAAGGTTTCGACAAGTTCAAGGAGTTGACTAAGATGAGACCTTCTCACCGTGGCGATGCTTAAGTCCGTCGAATCATGTTAGCAATTGCTGCATTTTATGATTATGAAATTTGGCAAATGGATGTAAAGACTTGTGGCCTTGGGTAATTCACGCTCTGATAATCGCTAATGATGCCACGTCACCTCGATTCTTTGTGGATAAACTTCGCTAGTTGAAACCTGTTAATTCAAATCCAAAATCAAGCAAACAATTAAGGTTTTGAATATTGAAACTAAAATGTTGGACTGAACCAAATAATGCATAGGTAATTGTGATGGAGAAATCACACTTTTATAAAATATTTAAATGCTCTAAAATGAACAAAACAGTAGCAAAAAGAATTATTTAAAAGCTTTTAAATAATAAAGCCATAAACTATTTTACTTTATGTGCCAAGTTAAATGTGGTTGTGGCATATTTACATATACTAAATTAGGTACAACTTTGATATTTTACAAAACTAAGGTATATTGGAAATTAGAAAACAGAAAAAAGAAAAAAATAAAGTAAAACAAAAGAAAGTAGAGAAAAGAGAAAAAACCCCCAAACCCGACCCAACCGACCCAGCTAATAACCCGGCCGGCCCGGTCGAGCCAGCCCACCGTGGCCCACCTCCCCCCGCCTCCCCTTTACCACGCCCCGGCCGAAACCTAGCCCCACACCTGCGCCCCTCGATCCAGATTTGGATCGGGCGTCAATCCCCTCCCTCGTTCCTCTGTCGCCCCCACGCCTCCGATCCATCGCGCCCCCCCACTCCCGATCCCCTACGGATCGAGGCGGCATTTCGGCCCGGCGCCGCTGCCGACCCGTCGCCCGCGGCTGCCTCACTGGCCTTCGCCCGAAAGTGGTGCCCGGCCCCTCATCGCCCAGCAATCGTCGGGCCTGCTGGCCGCCTCCTCATCTCCTCCCGTCGCCCCGACTCCTCGCCGTCGGCCTTTGCAAGTCGCCGCCTCGTCACCCTCGGCCGGCCGAGCACCCCACCACCGGAACGCCTTGGCCGGACTGCTTCCCAATCGCAGTCGTCCCGTCGCCCACCCCTGTAACACCGGATGATTAGGGAGCATAATCACCCGGTTATGTTAATTAACCTCGTTGATTCGGACCCGTCCTAAAACAAAATCAAAACTAAAACAAGCGATAAAAAGTTTGAAAACAAATTCTAAAATGTTAGGGGTTGTCTAAAATAGCTAACCTAATATTGGTGGGGTGCACTAATTTTTTGTAAAATGCGAGTATTTTAAATAAAATAAAAACAGAAAAGGAAAAATAATAAAGAAAAACAAAATAAAGCAGTGGAGGAAAACACTGCGGCCCGTGGCCCCCTCCCCACACGACCCTCGCCCCCACCCTGGCCCATTCCCTTTCCCCACAGGCGGCCCATCGGCCCATGACCCCCCTTTAACCCCCTCCCACCCAGCGGCAAACCCTAGCTGCCTCCCATTCTCCCCCGCACCCCCCTCCCTCTCTCCCTCGCTTGGATTGGATGGGTGATCCTCCCAACCGAGAGCACCTCCTTGCCCCCCACCTGCTTGGCGGCCCCCCCGCCCCGCGGCCCCGAACCCCTCCTCCTCCTCCTCGCCAACACCAGGCCTCCCCTCCTCCCCTCCGTAGGCCCCAGTAGCGGGCATCCCCCTTGCATGCTCGGCCCCGCCCTCCGTGGCCTTGCCTCTGACGCTTCCTTGGACATCCCGCCCTCCACCGAGCCGCCCGCCTAGACCTGCAGGGCTCGGTGGCACAATCCGACCAGGTTCCCTCTTCCCCCTCCCAAGCAGCAGCTCGGCCACCCGTGCAGCCCACACCCGGCTCCCTCTCCTCTTGACGTCGTGGCCCGTCGCCCGGCCCGTCGCTTGGCTCGGCCGCCCAGTTCTCTGCCGAACCCCCGTTCCCTCTCCTTTCCCCCTCTGGGATCTGGCGTTCGAGGCCGGCCAAGCCCAACCTGCCTAGCCTCACCACTTCCCTTCCCTCTCGCCGACATCTCCGGCGCCCATTCGCCCCCCCCCAATGGGCCCTCTTTCCCCCCATGGCTTCGCCTTCGCCCACCCCCTCCTGCTGTCGCCTCCATGGCTCGCTCGCCGGCGATCGTGTCGGCCTCTCGTAGTGCCCGTTACGTGGCCTCAGGCGCCCCATCGCTCTGGATCGCTTTTAATTTAAGCAGGGAATAAAAATAAAATGAAAATAAATTAAACTAATTAACTAATTAATTAATTAATTAATTAATTAAATAATTAATTAATCTAGTAATTCAATTAATTAACCCTAATCATTAATTAACTTAATTAAGTAATGTTAATTAAATCGATTAGGTTAATTAGTCATTAGTGAATGACATGCAAGGACCCACATCGGGGTTGACTCAGATCAACCCTGTTGTTGATAACGTCGGCATGACATCATCTTGATATCATAAATGCATTTTGAAATTAATTAAATAATTAATTAAAATTCTAGAAATTAATAAAATCTTTTAAAAATCATATCTTTTAATCCGTAATCCGGTTAAAATATTTTCAACATGAAAGTTGCTCGAGCGGCGAGGCGAATCCGGATCGCGGTCCGTTCGTCCACCACATCTCCTAACCTATCGAACACGCAAACTTTCCTCTCGGGTTCATCATCGAAGACGTCCGGGCAGGAAAACTTCCGGATGTTTTCCCCTAACAGTACCCCCTCATACCACGTTAGAACACGCCCTAGCATCGCTTCTTGGCATATCATGCATCGATATGCATCTGTTTACTTACTTTGTATTCATTGTTTCTTCCCCTCTTCTCTCGGTAGACTACTGAGACCGGCCAGCTGCTTGCTTGGCAGTTCGACTACGGTGTTGTGACCCTCTCTCTTGCGAGCAACGAGGCAAGCCCCCTTGATCACGGATATCGCCTACTCTTATCTCTGCTTGCATTAGAGTAGTATAGCATATTCTTGTTTTGGATACTCCTATCTTTGCATAGCTTTGTCCTTGTAACCATTGTTACCTTACACGCAATCCTATATGCTTAGTATAGGATGCTAGTACTTTCATCTGTGGCCCTACTTTCTTGTCAAAATCTGCAGTGCTATACTATCGGGCCGTGATCACTCGGGGAGTTGATCACGGGTATATACTATATCTTATACATGATACATGTGAGACTAAAAGTCGGGTGGTGATGGAGCACCCATGAGTGGATCTTTGTGGCGGGCGGCGAGGCAGGTTGAGACCGCCTAGGAGAGAGGTGGGCTGGCCTGATAGGCGTTCGCGGTTGCCTGCTGCAGCATACTTGAGGTCTTGGTATTTGATCTGGGTTGGCTCTGAGCTTATCGCACTAACCATCTGGCAGGGAGTAGTTATGGGTATCGGCGTCGTGGTATCGGTAGAAATACTTGAGGCGTCGGCGACGGGCGGCCTTGGCGCCGGATTGGTGGAGCGCTTTCTTAGGCTGGAGTGCGCTTCCGGCGCGTCATAGCGTGCGAGGTGTGCTTTCGAGGCGATGGGCCCAGACCCTGGCGCTTAAGTTTGAACCGGCGTGTTGGCCTCTCTGTTGTGCCTAGGTGGGGCTGCGGCGTGTTGATCTTCTGTGGCGGGCATGACCGGAAAGTGTGTCCGGCCAAATGGGATCAAGCGTCTTTGGGTAAGATGGTGCACCCTGCGTGAGTTAATCTATTGGATAGCCGTGATCTTGATATGAGGGCGACTTGGGTTGTACCTTGAGCTTATGACAACTAGAACCGGATACTTGATAAACACACCCTTCCAAGTGCGGATACAACGGTGGTCGCTCGCTCGGGGTTATGGCGAGGGATTGCGGGTAGGATTATTGCTATATGATGTTACTTGGGACTTCCGTTGTCCTCTTACATACATTGCAAGAACCGGTGTCGAGCGTAGTCTTCGTTAAGACTAACTATCCCCTCTTATTACGGCATTCTGCAGATTCGGTCCTTGATATGGCCTTTACATATATCCATGCATATGTAGTGTAGCTCCTTGCTTGCGAGTACTTTGGATGAGTACTCACGGTTGCCTTGTTCCCCTTTTCCCCCCTATCTCTACTCGATTGCTGCAATCGGACGATGGAGCCAGGGCAGAGCGCCACCGCCTATGGCGACTACTACTGGAGGTGCCTACTACTACGTGCAGCCCGGCGGCGACCGAGGAGTGACCTAGGAGGATCGAGCGGGAGGCCTGCTCCTCTTCGTCTGTATCGATTTGTGCTAGCCATCTTATGGCACCTTGTTTAACTTATGCGTACTCGAGATATTGTTGCTTCAATGACTTCGTCTATGATCGAGCACTTGTATTCGAGCCCTCGAGGCCCTGGCTTGTATTATGATGCTTGTATGACTTATTTTATTTGTAGAGTTGTGTTGTGATATCTTCCGTGAGTCCTTGATCTTGATCGTACACATTTGCGTGCATGATTAGTGTCACGATTGAATCGGCGTCTGAGATTAATGTCGAGCCATTTTTGTATGGAATCCCCTTCCACACTCCTTGGCGAAGTCGAGTCTAGACATTGCAAAACTTTTACTAACTTGGCTGTGTGCCTTACGGAATACGTCGCCATCGAATGGTACTAGGATCTTTTACTCCTCGACCTTTACTCAGGACTCTGGACTCTCTTCTACTCGGGTTAAGCGATTTTACTAACTATCACTAGGATCCGTGACGCATTCACCCCAAGTTGGATATAGCCTTAGTTGTTTTTGGAATTGTATTTGAACAATTTCCACTGTCATTTGACTCCTTTGAAGCGTCTTTGTTTTCGGATGGAACCCGCGAGGCGGTCGTGCGCCACCACGGACCATTGGTGCCCTCGGGATCACTGCGGTGCTAGCGAGATGATGACCTAACTCGGGTTATCGGTGGCACCACGAAGTACAAATCTACATGAAAAGTACGGGACTATAACCCGGAAGCGATCTGCGCCGCCGTCCACCTCTACTCTGGGAGTATGAGTCCCTCTTTGTCTTTGCTACGCACATGGTGTTGGAGTGACTATCGATATGGCGAGTCCGCGATCTTGCTTATGCTGCTACGACCGTCTTCGTGCTGATGTCGAAGTTGGACACCTCCCCTTTCTTCGCACGAGTTGTACATCACCCGTCGGCACCTCTACCGTGCTCGGCGCTGATGCACCTTTGTCCGTTCGGAGAGCTGCGGCGTTCTGCGATCTACCCGCCGGACCGTGATGCCCGGAGGAGTTGGTTGGCGGGCGTGGGAGGCTACTCTCCGCACTTGGTCCTTTTACGCCACACGGGCGTCGGATTCAGCACGGAGTATCCGCGGCCCCAGGTCAGCAGCGTGGAGGACTATCCTTTGCGCTTTTCTCGACTTTGGGGCTCTGACTACCTCCATGATACAGCGTGGGGTGATGTGAACTTGCTTGTTAGTATTTGATGTATTACTTGCGAGCACGTGTGCGCCTATGATGTAAGTAGTCTATGTCTTGGACTCTATGTATCGAACTCTATGCATGATTCCTTTTGTAAGATATGCCAACTACTATGTAGTTCCCATCATGTTGCTTTCATTATGCATGTTTCATCATGAATGATTCCTGTCTCTTGCTTAATTTCTCAAATCTTGAACTACCTGTTATATAATAGCGAGGATGGTTAGGCCGGCGGTGCGTAATCCGTGGTGCCAACTTCCCACCACCGCTTTGAGTACATGGCTGGTATGATCCAATAGCTCGAGATGAATCGCGATCCATGGAGAACATGATGGCTCGAGTTCCCTCGCCCGAATATGCACCAGCACCCAAGCGGGACAACTCTCTGCGAGGATTTCATCGCTGAACCCGGCGTGTACGCAGCTCAACTCAGCCGGATCTTGCGATGGTGGCTCCGTGACATCACCTATGAGATGGAGTCTGCTGATGTAGCCCACCGGCTATGTCACTTTTGCTTCCTTCTTCTGAAGGACCCGCAGCTCAATGGTGGGACAGCCACGCGGCGTACTCTGTCGGTTGGAACACTCATCACTGGCGGACTTCGAGGCTGCCTTCGTGCCGCTTCATCCCTCAAGGGGTC
>JAHIAM010016629.1:0-18107 GCA_021605205.1 Aegilops longissima
TTCCCACAAGGCGTGCCCGTGATTACCACCTATTAGGATTGAGCATCAAATTGACTTAATTCCGGTGCATCGCTAAACCGTGCACCATCCCGTACCAATCCGGAGAGCGAAGGAGATTTCGTCAAATTGAGACTGCTTTCGACCAAAGGTTATATCTTGAATCTCTTAGTCCTTGTCTTGTTCCTATTATAAGTGCCTAAAAAGGATGGTGCGTCGGGTATGTGTGTTGATTGTAGAGGCATTAATAATATTATTATTAAGTTATCGTCATCCTATTCCTAGGCTAGATGATGTGCTTGATGAATTAAGGTGGCTCTACAATATTCTCCAAAGTTGATTTGTAGTGGATACCATCAAATTAAGTATGAAATTGGGAGATGAATGGAAAACAGCATTTAAAACTAAGTTTGGATTATATGGTGGTTAGTCATGCCTTTTGGGTTAACTAATGCACCTAGTACTTTCATGAGATTAATGAGCGAAGTTTCGTGCTTTCATTGGACGATTTGTGGTAGTTTACTTTGATGATATCTGATTTATAGCAAATCTTTGGAAGAACATTTGGAACATTTCGTGCTGTTTTTTTAATGCTCTTGTACGGTTTGTTTGGTAACCTTGGAAGTGCACCTTTTGCACCGGCCAGTATCTTTTCTTGGCTATGTTGTTACTCCCGGGGAATTGAAGTTGATAAAGCCAAGATTGAAGCTATTGAAGTTGGCCAGCCCAAAGCAGTCACAAAGTGAGGAGTTTTCTTGGACTCGCTGGTTTTATAGGCGTTTTGTGAGACTTTTTTCCATTCTTGCACCTCTCAATGAGCTTACAAAGAAGGATGTGCCTTTTGTTTGGGGTACATTGGGAAGAAGCCTTCACGGTATTGAAGATAAGTTGACACATGCTCCTTTACTCCCTTCACACTTTAATAAGACTTTTGAGCTTGAATGTGATGCTAGTGGAATTGGATTAGGAGGTGTGTTATTACAAATCAAACCTGTTGCATACTTTTACGAAAAATTGAGTGGGCCTAGTCTGAACTATTCTACTTATGACAAAAAAATTATATGCTCTTGGGACCTTTAGAGACATGGCAACATTATTTATGGGCCAAAAAATTTGTTATACATTCGATCATGAATCTTTGAAACATATTAAAAGTCAAGCTAAACTGAATCGTAGACATGCTAAATGGGTTGAATTCATTGAGACTTTCCCTTATGTCATTAAACACAAGAAGGGTAAAAGAAAATGTTATTCTTGGATGCTTTGTCTCGTCGATATACTATGCTTTCACAACTTGACTTCAAAATATTTGGTTTGGAGACCATCAAAGATCAATATGTGCATGATGCTGATTTTAAAGATGTAATGCAAATTGTAAAGAAGGGAAGAACATGGAACAAGTTGTTATTAATGATGGTTTTGTGTTCCGTGCTAACAAGCTATGCATTCCTGCTATTCTGTTAAGTCTTTTGTTGTTGCGGGGGGCATGGAGGAGGTTAATGGGACACTTTGGGCGTAAAGAAGGCGGAGGATATACTTTACACATTTCTTTTGGCCAAAGATGAGGCGGGATGTTGGCGTTTGTAGCTCCATGCACTACATGTCAAAAAGCTAAGTCCGACTCAATCCTCATGGTTTATATATGCCTTTACGTACCTAGTGTTCCTTGGGAGGATATATCTATGGACTTTGTTTTAGGTTTACCTCGAACAAAGAAGGGAGGATAAATATTTGTTGTGGTGGATAGATTTAAAAAGGCACACTTTATACCATGTCATAAAAGGATAATCTTTTTAATGTTGCTGATTTGTTCTTTCTTGAAATTATTACCTTGCATGGTGTGCCAAATACTATTGTTTCAGATCGTGATACTAAATTTCTTAGCCACTTTTGGAGATGTTTATGGGCTAAGTTGGGGACTAAACTGCTTTTTAGTACTACTTGTCACCCCCAAGGATGTCCAAAAGTAGTCAATAGAACATTGTCTACTATGCTTAGGGCTGTTTTGAAGAATAATAAGAAAATGTGGGAAGAATGCTTGCCTCATATTGAATTTGTTTATAATCGTTCATTGCATTCTACTACTAAGATGTGCCCTTTTGAAATTGTGTATGGCTTCCTACCTCGTGCACCTATTGATTTGTTGCCTCTTCCATCTTGGAGAAGGTTAATTTTGATGCTAAAACGTGCTTTGAATTGATTTTAAAAATGCATGAGATAACTAAGGAAAACATTGGCGTATGAATGCTAAATATAAACTTCTTTGGAGATAAGGGTAGAAAAATTGTTGTGTTTGCACGGAGATCTTGTTTGGTTACATTTGCGTGAGATAGGTTTCCCTAATTTGCATAAATCAAAGCTAATCCACGTCTTGATGGTCCATTTAAGGTGTTAGAAAAATAAATGATAATGCATATAAACTTGGGCTGCAAGTTATGGAGTTAGTCCCACTTTTAACATTCAGATTTGAAGCCTTATTTGGTTGAAGGAAGATGAGCTTCCGTCGAGGGCGACTTCATTTCAAGAAGGGGAGGATGATGGGACATCAATACCATTGTTACACCCAGCCCCTACTATAATTCTTGGACCAATTAACTGGCCAGCCAATTAAATGTCAATCTTTCGTTTCTTGGTAATGATTCTAATGTTCATGAGAATATGTGCTGCCTAAATTGGATACATTTGTTTTCTTACAAATGAAGGCCCTAGCTTGGAGAAGGATGGACATTGGAGCGAACAAGCATGGAGATAATGCCATGCCGGGGGAACAAACGGAGTTACAAGTGATGATTTCGGGACTTTGAAGCCACCATAATGGGTGCATGAAGCCTTGGACGAAATATACAAGATGCTACTTCATAAATGTCGTCCAGGCTATTCTAGGTCTTTGTCACCTTATTAGTGGGAGCCCTTGTAATTTTAAATACACAAGTATAGGCTATTTTTAGAGTCCGTATGTGGGAAACAAGAGAGGGTTGATTTGGACCCCTCCACCAAAGGGCCACGAAATTCCCCCCTCTTCCTCCATATATTAACCCTTAGGGCACCGTTTAGACCAGGTTTTGTTTAGATTAAAAGTTTGCCATAGCTGCAACCCGGTGCCCGTTTGTGTTGGCGACCGGACAAAGCGTCCGAACCCACCTTGATCAATAAAGCTTTCATCTTATATTGCAATATCCAGTTCAATTAGGTTTCTTCTTGTTCTTCGTTTGCTGGGGAAACAGACCCTGTGGTCAGGTTGATCGTGCTCGGGTGGTCAATAACCTCTGGAGTTGGTTTAGCGTTGCTAAAGGGGGCGTCCTGCCCGTTTATTCGGATCGTCAAAATCGACTTCCTCAAGCGAAAACCACATCCTCAAAAAAGGCGGGACACCTTAGCCTCTATCGGGATAGCCATGCCTCATGGGTAGAAATAGGAAATTGGAAGGGCGGGTTCACCTTATCTTCAATAAGCTCGGGCTCTTGTCGGGTCCGGTGGTGTTGAGGAGATGTAGGCCGTTAGTGGGGATGAGTGAGGGATGCTCGGCATCATTTCAAACTTTCAAGAGGAAAATTGGAGAGAGGTTTGTTGTATATCCCTTGGCGGTTGTTCTTCATCATTATCTTTCTTGCCGTTGTGATCTTCACTTATATCTTGCTTCGAGCTACTTATTATCCTTCATTGATGCTAGTTGTCTACGTTAACCTCATTAGTGTTCTAGGCCGCGTCTCGTCGGTCTAGCCGGACCAGGCCGATTTGTCGTTTAGCGTTTATTCAACATTGCATCTGAATTGATTATTCTAATTTTTTGCTACCATATATAGCCAACCCACTCAACATATTTCTACATTGTGTATCGTCGTTCCCACAATCGCACACAATCTTGAGGTTATTGACACCGGTGGTTTACTGTCACCACCGGCATGGTAAACTTTAAGATATTGATATTTGCTTTCTTGGAGCACTTTACAACCACATCCTAGTAGTTCATGGAACATTATTCTCGAATTTTGTTTCTTGTTTCTACTAATCATAATTCGGAGATAGAAGTTCTTGGAATGAGGACACATCTTCATCATCACTAGGTTGGGAAACACACACAAGCATAATGGGGTATGTCTTTACCATCATTTGAGGTAGATTTAATCCTGCTATTTATCTGGCGGAGCTTGAATTAGAAAAGTTTTTAGTCACCATGATTTTTCGAACTTGAGAGGTTGAGGCTACCACTAGAGCATTTCTTGGTTTTTGTCATTTGGTGGAGTGTACATTGTGAAAAACATTGATAACCAACCCACAACTTGGAAATTTTTGGTGTAATGAGACAACAATTTTTTCCTCTATTACTTTCCTTGAAAGCTTGCAAAATTTGAACAATTAAAACAAGGCATTAACCTTTGTTCATGCTTACTACAAAGGTTCAAATCTTATATGCATCATTGGACATAGAAGAAAATCGAGGATGATACAATGAATAGATTTTTGGTGGTTTGAACCATGATATCCGTGCAAGATTTCACTATATTCCTCGTTCCATTATTGGTATGTTATGGCCTTGTACCTTTGAGAGGCAACTTAGGAGGATGCATTGGGTGACTACAACCTACTATTCAGTTCATGCTCATCATCGTCAGTTGGTTCCTCCATCGTTGCACCTACTAAGGCCCACCATTTTGGAGCGACATCATCTCAAGTGTATGGTGCATTATCAAGGCCCGTACCTACATCCTCGTCTTTGCGACAAGGTAAATAAAGGTATTAATGATATAACTTACATGAAATGATGCATCCCTAGTTAACGAATGCATCATGTGTTGGAATTTGGTGATTTGAGCACATCACCTATTTTGAAATCTTGATACTATCATGAATCGTCATGTGATCAAACAAGAAATACCAACAATTTTGAGTGCACCCATTGAATTAACTATTGATGCAAAAGAATCAATGTTTAATCATTTGATATGACCTCTAATCTTGGTGATGATTAAATGTCCGAATGACTTAACATGTTTGCTTATTTAAGCATGTTGTAGCATTAAACTTGATGCAAGTAAGGTTTATTCACCAATGTTGGGATGGTTTAATGATGAACATTGTCAATCTTTTGAAATGAATAAAACTTCACTTATATGAAATGAGTTGTAATATTTTCATGCCTTCTACTTCTTGTGATAATGTTTTGGCTTTAGATTTTAAAAGCAAGTTACTCATCTATTCATGTGTCATAAAAATCAAGGGAAGTAAAATGGATGAATATACATATACAACATGTACCTTGTCTCTTTTGTTAGCCATATTTCAGACTAATCAGCCCGAGGGCGGCTTTGTTTTCAAAAGGGGAGGATGATGAGGACATGATCACCTTGGATCGACCAAAAATTTGCATACATGTATATTTGTGAGGGTGATTTCTAATGCAAACTATGCAATAATTTATTTATGTCATCGGGACAAAAATACTTCACAAACTTTTTGCCATGTCTAATTGCAGGTGTATGGGACATTTGTACAATCCACATATGAAGATAAGGAGAAAGATGTTTACCTGCTTGATCAAAAGTTCTCTCCGTCACTTTTGGCCCAAGAAGATGAGTCCAAGTCTCTCCGTTACGGACTCGATTCGGTTCTGAACATACCGACTCAAAACGTCAATAACTTTTCATGGACTCCAAATTGGTTGATTCTTTTTTGTTGGAAAATAGATTTCGTGCATTTCCAACAATTGAATCACCTTAAAATCCGTCCGGGCGTTGAGTTATGGACGAAACAATCTGATCTTTGGAGTCCGAGTCAAACTACAAGTCCAAGGTGTTCGTCCCGTTCACTTGGGCCCATTGGCCTTATCGACATAGGGTTAGTGTTAGGCTGCCTTGGGACGTCCTCCACCTCCTTGGCCCCTTCCTCCTATATAAGTAGATCCATCTAGTAGCTTTTCCTTGGGATTTGTTTAGTTAAAGTTAGCCATTGCAACCCGTTTACTTTGTTTGTGTCAACACCAGACCAAGACCTTCGGATCCCCAATTATCAATACTTCATATATAAAATATTCAGATTGCTTTATGATTCTTGCTTTTCGATTGCTTGCAGGAATAGACCTTCGTGGTCGGTGATCGTGCTTAAAGGCATCGTGGTTAACCTCTCGGAGTTGGTTTAGCGATTGCTAAAGGCGCCAGCGTCGTGCCCGTTTGTGGTCGGATCGTCTCGACTCCACCTCGATAGTTATCATCTCATGAAAGATGGGACACCCCCTCTATCATGAGTTCCAAGATTATGTGCTCATATGGGGGGACAAATCATTCTTGGACGACAAGCAAGGGGAACCTCCAATCACCACTTGGGCTCAAATGAAGGATGTCATGAGAAACCGCGTTTTGTCCAACATACTACAACCGGACCTCTTGGCTCCAACTACTCAAGCAAGGAACAAAAGAAGCGTTGAAGAATACTACAAGGAGATGGAGATAGCCATGATTGAGCCAATGTCAAGGAAGATGATGAGCAAACTATTACGTTTCTTGAATGGACTCAATCATCCCATCAAAGAAAATCGCCGACTTCCAACCATACTCAACCCTCATTGAGCTCGTGCATCAAGCTACAAAGGCGGGCATAAGTGCAAATGACTTCAAATGCCAAGTACTCATCCAAGACCTCTGACTTCTCCAACAACCAAAAACCACTCCTCCAACATCTACATCAACCAAGCTTTCTTCACGAAATGGCGACAAGTCAAGTTACAAGAAGACAAACAAGTTCAAATCGTCCTCCTCCTACTACAAGCAACCTCAAGCCAGTTCCATCCTCTCTCAAACCGATGAGACCATCAAGACAAGCTCCTTCAAGTGTTTCACTTGCGGGGCATGACCACAAGTCATCTGAATACCAACAAGCGCACCCATGATCCTCAAGGAGATGGCACATATGACTCCATGAGTGAAGGGAGATGGAAGCTCTTGAGCAAGTGGCCATGCAGGCAAGTGAATGAAGATGAAGGATGATCAAGTCTTTTGTGATGAGGATTGAGCCCCGCTCTCGTTGTCTCCAAGGTCTTGACTCTTCAACATCAACAAGAAGAAAGCGATGCCAATCTTTCACACAAAAGCGGCATCAATGGGCCAGTCCATTAAGGTCATCATCGATGGAGGTAGTTGCCACAACTTGGCAAGGAAGAACTATGCTCCAAGCTACAATTGGTGAAGGCACCCACCCCCTACAAGGTTCAATGGCTAAGTGACTCGGCACTACTTGAGTCGAACACGGTCCAAGTCTCCTTCAAAATTGGTGCTTATGAAGACACTTTGGGTGTGATGTGGTCCCAATGACCGTTTGCCACCTCCTTCTTGGTGGAAAATTGGAATTAAAGTGGTGTCATCCACAATGGGCGAACCAATCACTATAGCTTCAAGATGAAAGGGAAGGAGTATTGCTCGACCTATGTCTCCTAGTCAAGTGATGGCCGACAAGCAAGCCACCAATCATAGAGAAAAGGTGAAAAGTGATCCACAAAAGTGAGTGAGAGCCACAAGCCAAATTTGGCGACTCTTAAGGCCTAGAGAAAAAACCTCATTCTATTTGCCACCAAAAGTGAGATGAGAGAAGTGGGAGAACCCATCTCGTGATGCACTTTGTCCTTGTGTGCAAGGATGGAGAACCAAAACTAACACCATTCACGAGCTACCTTTGGTGTTTCAATCTCTTTTGAAATTTCAAGATGTTTTCCCCGATGAGCTACCTCAGGGTCTACCTCCTCTTGAGGCATTGAGCATCGAATCGACCTCATCCCGGGCGCCTCTACCAAACAAAGCTCCATACCAAGTCAATCCGGAAGAAACCAAGGAGATTCAACGGCAAGTACAACAACTCTCGACAAGCGGCCTATCGTGAAAGCCTAAGCCCTTGTGGTTCCGTTATTCTTGTGCCTAAGCCCGGGAATTTCGGCTTGTTTGATTGTGACCTATCAATGCTATTACCGTTCGATATAAATCCCATTCCTTTTAGATGACATGCTTGATGAACTTAGTGGAGCCAACTTTTTCTCAAAATTGATCTTAAAAGGGCTACTATCAAATCCCATACAAGAGGGTGATGAATGGAAGCTGCTTTCAAAACCAAATTTGGTTTATATGAGTGGTTAGTGATGCCTATGGGTCTTTCGGAAGCTCCGGTACTTTTGTCGTCTTATGCATCATGTGCCTTTCCTTACATTGGAGTCTTTGTTGTGGTCTACTTTGGCGATATTCTTGTGTTTAACAAAACCATGAAAGAACACATCAATCATGTAAAATCTGTGGCAAACTCTTGAAAGGAAAGCCTTTATGCAAACTTGAAAAAATGCACTTTTAGGCGTTGACAAAGTGGTTTTCTTGGGTTTTGTTGTTTCCTCAAAGGGTGTCCATGTTGATGAATCTAAAATTGAAGCAATCAAAACTTGGCTAACCCACCAATTTGCGACAAGTCTGAAGTTTTCTTGGTCTTCGGGTTTCTATGTCGCTTTTGAAAGATTTTAGCACAATTGCCGCTCCTTTGCATGCTTTGAGCAAGAAGAATACTCCCTTTGTTTGGGAACTTTGCAATCAACCTTTTGATGAGCTCAAATCTTTGTTACTCATGCTCCGATTCTTGCTTTGCCCAATTTTGACAAAACTTTTGAGGTTCATTGTGATGCAAGTGGTCGGAATCGGGGAGTTCGATGCAAAAAAACGAGCCATTGCTTATTTTAGTGAAAAACTCTCCGGTGCTCCTTAATTATCCATCTATGATAAAATTTATGCTTTAGTCCGTGTGCTTCATGTTTGGGAACATTACCTTAGACCTCATGAGTTTGTCATCCATACCGATCATGAAAGCGGCAAAGTACCTCAAAGGTGAAACTAAATTGAACAAAGGCCATGCCAAATGGGTGAATTCATTGAATCTTTTCCTTATGTGATCAAGTACATTAAGGGTTAAAGAAATGATTCCCGAAAGCTTTCACCATATGCATGCTTGTCCTCAACTTGAGTTGAATGTTTTGGTTTTGAGCATATAAAAGACTTGTATGAGCATGATCCATCTTTTGCTTCTCCTTATGCTATGTGTTTGGCCTCGTCTTGGGAACAATATTACATCAAGGATGGTTACCTTATGGAGTAACAAACTTTGCATTCCAGTCTTCTCTTCGTTTGCTACTTTTGCAAGAAGCTCATGGAAGCGGACTCATGGGACACTTTGGGTGCGACAAGACATTCATACGCTCTCCAACAACTACTTTTGGCCCAAGATGTTCATGACATTACAACGCTTCACAAACCGATGCTACACATGCCAAAAGCTAAGTCTAAAGCTCAATCTCATGGTCTTTTCCTCTTCCTATTCCATATCAACCATGGGAAGACATTAGTATGGATTTTGTACTTGGTTTGCCTAGGACTCAAAATGGCAAGGATTTGTTTGTTGTTGTGGATAGATTTTCTAAGATGGCACATTTCATTCCTTGCAACAAGATGAGCGATGCTTCACATGTTGCAAATCTCTTTTGTAGGAAATCTTGCGACTCCATGGCGTACCAAAGACAATCTCTCCGATCGTGACGTCAAGTTCTTGAGTTACTTTTGGAAGACCCTATGTGCCAACTTGGAATCAAGCTCTTGTTCTCCACGGCATACCATCCTCAAACCGGCCAAAGCAGGTGACAACACCACTCTCCCTCTAGTGTCTTGATCAAGAAGAACATCAAGGAGTGGGAGGCATGTCTACCCAAATCGCCTACAATGGTTTGGGACATTCAACTACGGCAAGTCCCCTTGGTCGTCTCCGGCTTCAACCCGTTGTCCCCATTGGACATTCTACCACTTTGATGTGGCGGAACCCTCGTTGGCGATCTTTCACGCTTGGAGAATCCCTCGAGGAACCACGAAAAGCGGGGAAGAACGAGGGAAAACAAGGGGAGCAAGAGAGATCACTCAAGCAAGAAAGCGATCACACAAGTGCTAGATTATCAAACACATAGAGTGGCACAAGATTCAAGGACAACAAAGGGTAGGATACAAGGGTAGGTTCTTCTCCGGAAGGAGGTCTTGAGGGTCCACCCTAGGAGGGGGTCTTGAATCGCTTGGGGATCTTCTCCGGGGAATCCGATCTCGAAGGAGGTAATAAATGGATGAGCAAGGCTCTCACCGAAATATGAGCAAATCCAAAGCTAACCCTAGAAAGGATGAGGGAAGGTCTATTTATAGTCTAGGACCTCCAAAGGGGTAAGTTAGGGCGAAGCAGTACATGGGCCTCGGCCGTCCCTTACCTAAGGCGGGGGTAATCGTTGCTTCATGGCGGTAGTACCACTTTCGTGATAATCCGCTTTGTGGGAATAATGCCGCTTTCAGCCGGTAATCTGGCTTATCTTAATTAAATACCGCTCCGTCGTTCGATTCCGGGTGTGTCGGGTTTTGCGGAAATGGGCGGATGGAGGCGGTAGTACCGCCCAGGCTCGGCTCAGTAAATCTTGGCAGCAAGGGTAACCTTCATTGGGAAGTAACCCTTGGCTTAAGATAATACCGCTCCCTGAACTCTGCAGCTCCTTCTCTTGCTCTTGGTGTCCATCTTGGGCTGCAGCTTCTCCTAGGTTGGTTCCTTGGTACCTAAGGATGCACAACATTCCAGTTGAGGTAGTAGCCATGTCTCGAGAGGTCATATGATATTTCACTAAGGGAAAGTCACCTCGGTCTCGAGGCTCCGAGCTCGTGCTCTAGTCATGGGTTCTCTTGGCTCTTGATGAGGCGGTTGTGGATGCATGGGGATGATGGTGGGATGCTCCATCATCTCCCCCCGGAGAGATCCGACCTC
Source organism: Aegilops longissima (assembly GCA_021605205.1). Taxonomy (NCBI): domain Eukaryota; kingdom Viridiplantae; phylum Streptophyta; class Magnoliopsida; order Poales; family Poaceae; genus Aegilops; species Aegilops longissima. The sequence goes on from JAHIAM010016629.1 coordinate 10,798, forward strand.
GGATCAAAAGCTTCATCTCCATGGAAAGGTGCGAGGTCCTTGGCGTTGAAGATGTCGCTCACGTTGTACTTGTCGCGAGGTATGTCGATCTTGTAGCGTTTCGTTGTAGCGTGCTAGTACCTTGAAAGGTCCATCGGCTCGAGGAGAAGTTTGGACTTCGTTCTTTGGGAAGCGGTCCTTGCGAAGGTGTAGCCACACTAGATCACCAATGTTGAAGGCGATGGGTTGCTTTTGGCGTTGAGCTTGTTTGCTTGGCGTTGTACTTGGCGCTCGATGGTGTGCCTTGTTCTTCGTGCATCTTCTTGATGTAGCTTTCGTTCACTTGCATCCATGTTGGTGCGCTCTTGGAAGGAAGTGGTAGAATATCCAATGGGGACAACGGGTTGAAACCGTGAACGACCTCGAAGGGGACTTGCGGTAGTTGAATGTCTTGCGATTGTAGGCGTGCTTTGGGATGGGTGAATGCTTCCCCTCCTTGATGTTCTTCTTGATCAAGAACAGTAGAGTGGATAGTGTGGGTTCGTCACCTCCGTTTGGCCGTCGGTTTGAGGATGGTATGGGAGGCAAGAGCTTGATTCGAGCTTGGCACATAGGGTCTTCCAAAAGTAACTCAAGAACTTGGCGTCACGATCGGAGGCGATTGTCTTTGATGCCATGGAGTTAAAAATTTCCTACAAAGAGATTTGCAACATGTGAAGCATCGTCTATCTTGTTGCAAGGAATGAAATGTGCCATTTTAGAAAATCTATCCACAACAACAAAGCGGAATCCTTGCCATTTTGAGTCCTAGGCAAACCAAGTACAAAATCCATACTAATGTCTTCCCATGGTTGATATGGAATAGGAAGAGGCATGTAAAGACCATGAGATTGAGCTTTAGACTTAGCTTTGCGACATGTGTAGCATCGGTTGGTGACGTGAGGCGTCGTGGAACATCTTGGGCCAAAAGTAGTTGTTGGAAGTCGGGAATTTGTCGCGTCCAAAAGTGTCCCATGAGGCCGCCTCCATGAGCCTCTTGCAAAAGGGCAAGCGAAGGAGGACTAAAGGAATACAAAGTTTGTTAGCTCTCATAAGGTAACCATCCTTGATGTAATATTGTTCCCAAGGCGTATTGTCAAACACTTAGCATAAGGAGAAGCAAAAGATGGATCATGCTCATACAAGTCTTTTATATTCAAAACCAAAACATTCAACTCAAGTTGAGTGACAAGCATGTTTATCGTGAAAGGCGTCGGAACACATTTTTTTTTGTACTTGATCACATAAGGAAAAATTCAATGAATTCCTCCATTTGGCATGGCGGCTTGTTCAATTTAGTTTGACCTTTGAGGTACTTAAGAGTTTCATGATGGTATGGATGACAAACTCATGCGGTCTAAGGTAATGTTCCCAAACATTGCACCGCACTAAAACATACAATTCTTTGTCATAGATGGGGTAATTAAGTTGAGCACCGGAAGTTTTACTAAAATAAGCAATGGCTCGTTTTTCTTGCATCAAAACTCCGAATTCCGGTTTGGCATCACAATGAACCTCAAAAGTTTTGTCAAAATTGGGCAAAACAAGAATGGAGCATGAGTAAGCAAAGACTTGAGCTCATCAAAAGCGGTTGATTGCAAAGTTCCCCAAACAAAGGGTATTCTTCTTGCTCAAAGCATGCAAAGGAGCAATTGTTAAAATCTTTCCTAAGCGGGATAGAAACCCATAAGAAAAACTTAGCACTTTTTGCAAATTGGTGGGTTGGGGCCAAGTTTTGATTGCTTGAATTTTAGATTCATCAACATGGACACCCTTTGAAAAACAACAAAACCCAAGAAAACCACTTTTCGACTCCAAAAGTGCATTTTTTCAAATTTATAAAGGCTTTCCTTGCGAAAGTTTGCAACACAGATTTTACATGATTGAAGTGCTCTTTCATGGTTTTGCTAAACACAAGAATATCATCAAAGTAAACCACAACAAAGACTCCAATATAAGGAAGAAGCACATGATGCATAAGGCGCACAAAAATCAGGGAAGCTTAAGAAAGACCCATAGGCATCACTAACCACTCATATAAACCAAATTTGGTTTTGAAAGCGATTTCCATTCATCACCCTCTTGTATGCTTTTGATAATAGCCACTTTTAAGATCAATTTTTGGAAAAAGTTGGCTCCACTAAGTTCATCAAGCATGTCATCTAAGGAGGAATGGGATGCCTATATCGAGCAGTAATAGCATTGATAGGTCTACAATGGAACACAAGCGGAAACTTCCATTTAGGCACAAGAATAACGGAGCGGCACAAGGGCAGGCTTTCCGTACATGACCGTTGTCGATGAGTTGTTGTACTTGGTTGAATTCCTTGGTTTCTTCGGATTGATTCGGTATGGAGCTTTGTTTGGTAGGCGCTCGGGGATGAGGTCGATTCGATGCTCAATGCCTCGGGAGGGGGAGGGCTCATCGGGAAAAATCTTGAAATTCCTGTAAAAGAGATTGAAACACCAAAAGGTAGCTCGTGAATGGTGTTAGTTTTGGTTCTCCATCCTTGCACACAAGGACAAAGTGCATCACACTCGATGGGTGCTCACACCTTCTCTCTCACTTTTTTGGTGGCAAATACAATGAGGTTTTTTCTCTCTAGGGAAAATCGCTCAAATTTGGCGTGGCTCTCACTCACTTTTGGGTCACTTTCTCCTCTTTTCTCTATGATTGTGGCTTGCTTGTGGCTATCCACTTGACTAGGAGACATGGTTGTAGCCATACTCCTTCCTTTCATCTTGAAGCTATAGTGATTGGTTAGCCCATTGTGGATGACACCACGGTTTGCCATGGTCGGCCCAAGAAGGAGGTAAGGCGGTCATTGGGACCCATCACCCAAAGTGTCTTCATAAGCACCAATTTTGAAGGAGACTTGGACCGTATGCTAACTTCGTATAGTCTTGGTCCTTAGCCATTGAACCAGGGGTGTGGGTGCTTCCTCTTGACCAAATGTGGCTTGGAGCATAGTTCTTCACTTGCCAAGTTGTGGCAACTACCTCCATCGATTATGACCTTGATGGACCGTCCATTGATGCGGCTTTTGTGTGGAAGATGTGGCATCGTTGGTCTTCTTCTTGTTGATGTTGAAGAGTCAAGACCTTGGAGAAACGAGGCGGGGGCCAATCCTCATCACAAAGACTTGATCATCTTCATCTTCATTCACTTGGGTGCATGGCCACTTGCTCAAGGGCTTCCATTTCCTCTTCCTCATAGGAGTCATATGTGCCATAAATTTGAGGATCATAGTGCGCTTGTTGGTGCATTCTTATGACTTGTGGCCTCGGCGCCCAAAGTGAAACATTGGGAGCTTGTCTTGATGGTCTCATCGGTGGGAAGAGGATGAAACCGCGGCGGGTTGCTTTTGTAGTAAGGAGGGCTGACGACTTGAACTTGTCGATGTCTTCTTGTAACGTTTGTTCGTTTCTTGAAGGAAGCTTGGTTGGTGTAGATGTTGGAGGAGTCGTTGAAGCTTGGTTGTTGGGAAGCCGTGGGTCTTGGATGAGTACTTGGCGTGCCAAAGTCATCTTGTACTTGGCGTTCGCCTTTGGGCCTTTGCCGAGCTCAATGAGGGATGGTATGGTTGGAAGTCGGCGATCTTCTTGATGGGATGATTGAGTCCGTTCAAAAGCGTGCCATAGTTTGCTCATCATCTTCCTTGACATTGGCTCGAATCATGGCTATCTCCATCTCCTTGTAGTATTCTTCACGCTCTTTGTTCCTTGCTTGAGTAGTTGGAGTTTCTTGAAGAATTGCGGTTGTAGTAGGTTGGCACAAAGCGGATGCTCCCATTTGACCCAATGGTGATTAGGTTCACCTCTTGCTTGTCGGCTCAATGATTTGTTCCCACCAATGAGCACATAATCTTGGAACTCAAGTGATGCCATAGCGATTTTCTTGGCTTCATCGTTAGTTTGCAAGCGGAAGATTTTGCCAACCTTCAATGCCCATGAGAGGTAGTCTTGGGTCATTGCTTCCATTGAACTTTGGCATGGTGAATTTTAGCTTGCCGTGGCGTTGCTCTTCATTGTGTTGTTGGCGATGTTGATGATGGCGTCCTTGGCGTGGAATGTACTCGTCTTCATTTGCTCTTGGCGCGGAGGAAGACCATGATCAACTTGCCCTTGTTGAACTTGAGGTTGAGGTGGAGCTTGGGAGCTTGTGGAGGCTTGGGAACTTGGCGTTGTACATGAGGTTGGTAGTTCCTCTCTTGGATTTCTTCTCGAAGGGCTTCCTCTTGATTGGCCGTTGCGATTGCGGTTGGCGAAGGCTCTACTTGATTCTTGAAGGCTTGGCCTCAAGGCTTGCGCTTCACGTTGTTGTTGTTGAAGGCGTTGAGCCTTGGCGTCTTGTTAAATCTTGGTGACGGCGTGCTCTTTCTTCCTCTTGTTGGCGGGAAGGCGTTGTCGTTCTTGGGCGAGCAAAAGCCTCTTGGTTTGATTGAGGGCGAGGAACTTGATCATCAACTTCTTTGAATGCTTGTCATGTAGCGGGTTGCGAGATGCATAGCGGTCTTGGCCTTTCGGTCGGAAGAGTGTTCGATGGCGGTGTACTTGAGTCGTAGAATGTGTGGTCGGGAATTTCGGCCGGCTCCTCTTGATGATGAAAGAAGTGGAATGATGCGTTTTTCTCATCAGCGAATCTCGTCCATTCTTGCATCATTCTCTTCCTTGTGAGCCTCGAACTTGTTTAAAGTAGTCTCTTATCGTTGCTCGGAGAATTGCCGTCGATTGGCGAGGTTGTCGATCGTTGCTCATTGCTTGTTGTTCTTGGTAACCGCTCGTTGTGCACCAAAAGGTGGCTCTTGGTGCGTCACGAGGACATGTTCGTCTTGCTTTCGATGAAAAGTGGGTTGGTAGAAGAACTTGGCCTATCCATCATTCCAAACAAGATGTGAGTGGTAGAGCGGAAAGAACTTATACCAATGTACCTTTGACCCGATGTTGAAAATGAATCAAGTTCACTCAAATCACGGACAATGAAATAGCACTCTTGGTACCGATTCTTGTCGGTTCTCACACCTAACAAATAAAAAACATGGTGGGCTCGGTTAGGATGGCGGCACAAAATTTGATGCAATTGTAAGTGAGACTCAATAAAGTTGAAAAAGATTAAAAATTACAAAATGTAACAATAGACCAAGCAAAGTAGTGGTACGGGAACACCTTAAATAGATAAGTGGGATTGGCAAACCAAAAGTGAGCCAAAATGTGGAAACCCAGAATGCTCTTGTTGCACAATACTAGAGGGAAATCCCGATTGCACAAAAGGCGGATCTGCGAACTTTGCACAACCTAAAACAAAAATACAGCGATCTCTATCCCAAGTATGCTTATGTATGATATTTGGTTATGATCCAAGATGATCAGATAAACAATCTTAATGTTGTATGATGCTATGGTTCAAATAAGCTCTTTGCTTATCTTTCCTCTTTCTTAAAAGCTTGGGTGGCTCTTTCACTTTTGAGCTCTTTTCTTATCAAACTTCACGAACCAAGATAGCAATTGTGTATGCGATGACACATTGTGACACACAAGTTGATCTCAAGATATGCACCACTATGGTATGCTATGTATGCTATGGAGTATGATCACTAAGGTGCACAAGTCACGTTGCGGCAATACTCGATGGCTAGTCTCGATGGGTAAGCAGCATAAAAGTAAGGCTATGTGGTTAACAATGCAATTGCGAGAGATGACAAAGATGTTGTCGAGGTTACCGTCCTTGCGATGATGAGTCCTTGGCGAAGATGAGTGGTGGTGATGTTGACGTCGAACCGTACCCATATAGCGAAACACAATAGGACACGGAACCACAACTCAAATTCTCAAAGACCAAAAGCGAAAATGTGGTAGCGGAAAGTGGAGGTGGTATAGCGGATGATGTGGGTTAAGCCCTAGGCAAAGATGCCGATGTTCGGAAAATTTGATGGTGTCAAAAGGTGGTGAAACCAAGGTGAGGACTTGAACCGTCGATAGCTTCAAAAGCAGCCAAGAACACTCAAATCGGAGTTGGATGAAAAGTTATGATGAAAATGGTGAAAGTCGGAATGAACTGGCGAGGCGGTAGTGCATTTGGAGAGCGGTAGTACCGCTCGTGGCGATAATACCGCTTACAGCAGTGATAGTACCGCTTCGTGTCCTGATTTCACGATTTTTAGGCTGAGCAGGGGCTGGCGGAAGTGCCGTGCTCAGCTGTATACCGCTAGGAGGCGTAATACCGCTCACGTGGTAATACCGCTCAGAGCGATAATACCGCTTCGTCGAGATTTTCTCGATTGCTCGAACCGTGGCGCGATTTTGAGGCGGAAATGGGCGATTTGAGGTCAAAATTCGATGGATTTTGTGGATGGAAAGAGGTGAAACTTGGGGAGATGCTAGATCGACTCGAAACAAAGCAAATCCACGGATCAAAATCAACAAAATTTCATCACACTAACAAATCACAAAAAAATTGGGGCTATTTTTGTGGGGAATTTTTGGAGTTAGGGCGAAAACAACAAAATCAAGCTAGAAAAAGAGGGTAGGGGCTCCAATAGCGTGATCAGCGTGGCTCATGATACCATGATGATGTGAGGCGGAACCCTCGTTGGCGATCTTTCACGCTTGGAGGAATCCCTCGAGGAACCACGAAGAACGGCGGAAGAACACGAGGGAAAACACGAGGGGAGGAGAGAGATCACTCAACCGACAAGAAAGCGATCACACAAGTGCTAGATTATCAAACACATAGAGTGGCACAAGATTCAAGGACAACAAAGGGTAGGATACAAGGGTAGCCGTTCTTCTCCGAGAGGAGGTCTTGAGGTCCACCCTAGGAGGGGTCTTGAATCCGCTTGGGGATCTTCTCCGTAGGGTCCTGATCTCGAAGGAGAAGTAGCCAAGTGGATGAGCAAAGGCTCTCACACGAAATATGAGCAAATCCAAAGCTAACCCTAGAAAGGATGAGGGAAGGTCTATTTATAGTCTAGGACCTCCAAGGGGGTAAGTTAGGCGAAAGCAGTACATGGGCCTCGGCCCGATCGCTACACTGCAGCGAGGCGGTAGTCTAGTTGCTTCATGGCGGTAATACCGCTTTGTGAAGCTGATAATCCGCTTTCAGGTTCGCTATCTTAATAATCGCTCGGCGTCGTTCGATTCGGGTGTGTGGGTTTTCGAATGGCGGATGGAGGCGGTAGTACCCTTGGCTCGCTTTGGATCTTGGCCCAGTTCCCTTTGGAATACCGCCGCGGTAATCGCTCCCTGATTCAGCTCCTTCTCTTCTCTTGGTGTCCATCTTTCCTTCCTGGTTG
>JAHIAM010016631.1:0-19715 GCA_021605205.1 Aegilops longissima
ATAGCTCTGCCATGAGTCTTGATTCAAGAATATCAGTCCAACTTCATTTATCATCTATGGGGTTCAAAATTTTGGGATGAGATATGAGAGAGGGGGGGAGGATATACACACAATACAACCAATAGTTTTTGAAGAAACAAGTTTTATTTTGGGGCTGTCGGAAAACATCAAACAAATGACAGCTCACAAATCCCATCTAACGTGGGTGTATAACGGGTTTGGTCTTCTAAAGGTCAAATAATTCTTGAATCCTTCAAGTCTTGAGTCTTCAACTACTTAGCTTCTAATGGAGAAATCCACTTTACTCTGAAGGATCATCGGTTCTCGATATCAAATCCTTCTTGGGCGTCTTGATTGATCCTTCAAAAGGAAAAGGGTATATTCTAACTATTTGAGGTGAGAGGTCTACTTGATAAGATCGAAAAGGCGAAGTAAAGGATCCTTTTGAAAATAAAGTTTTAGAGATTTCTGTCCTAGGGCTTTCCGATTTCTAGGGTCCGTCCTATCAACATGTGTCATACCATTTCATGGGACCCGACCTCGGGCGGTCAAGCCTCTGTATCCGTCCATCCACGGATCGGTATCTTTGGCACACAGTACATCAATGTATATATCAAAGTGCAATCACATGTATAAATAACGTAAAATGATATAACCTCAATACTCAGGAAAACAATAAGCGGTGTGGAGTCCCATCAACGCCATTGGAGGTTGAGTGTGACCGTAACCTATCGTAACTCTTACTTGGGAAATATACCTCATAAGTCACAGGAAACAAATAGTGGTGTGGAGTCCCATCAGCCATGGCGGGTTGAGTGTGAGTAACCATGTAATTTTCTTAGAAATATCGCAACATGATCGTTGCAGCCGTTGGTCGTTACATTGAATGTAAGCAAGATCACAATAAGAAAAGGATGATAAACTATACTATATGGTTGGCTTTGTGGCTCGTATGAGTTTTGTTTGCGTAAAAGCTGATTTATTTCCCTACATCAAGGAATAAATGAAGTCTGTACTATGGAGTTTTCTATCATGACATGGTTCCGAAGATTCTCATAGCCCAAAATCATCATAAGTTGCCCACAATTAAGTTATCGTCCGGTGTTGAGAGTTCGAGATAGATCCAGTCGGATGCTCAAATTGTCGTGCAAGGGACCGGCTAATCGATTAGGTTTAAACCCTCTGCGGGGTTTTACCTTTACATAAAATTCGATCCCTCTTTTTACGTTCTCGCCAGGTGTTTGAGAACAAGATGAAAAATGATCTTCCAAAGAGTTCCTCGACCCTTTGTCAAGTACTCATCCCATCCTCGACCATCTGCTATCCTCCCGCGAGTCACCACTAAGGTCAACCAAGCGAGCCCATAATGACTTGCGGTTGCCGGTAAGCTTGGGCATGAAGTATTCTTCCGTCTCTTTGAGTCGGGTGAAGCTTTCCCAAGATGTCATGGCGCTTCTCCATGCATGGCCAACCACTGGTTTCTCCGGGGTGCCCGTCAACCATCCCACCCGAGGTGTGTATTGAATTCTTGTCTTGAGTCTTGAAGTCTTGAGGCTTTGAAGATCAGTCCTTCAATTCCATCGGGAGTTTGTCATTGGCGTAGATCCTCCATTCTCACACCACTCCGTACTGACCAAACCCGTCTACTATAGCATAGCATTAAATAAAATATCGTCCGGGCTTGGTAGCAGGGGTGGGTTCCTACCTCATGCATACTACTCAACTACAAGGTTCAATAACACTCTTGAGGGGTGGTTGCAAAGATGTCACTAAATGCAATAAAACATAGGCATGAAAGCATGGTCAAAGTGAACTTGCCTTGTTGGCGATCTTGAAAACTAGGGATTCGTAGTAGCAAGCTGCACTCCGAAATTCTACAGGCAAACAATAACTATAATAAGCATATAGCATGAGATCACTTAACATAGCAACATAGTAACATAACACACCAAACAAACAATTCAAAACCGAAGGAAAACCAAAAAAAACCAACTCAAAGTTTCCTACTTCAAACAACAACTAGAATAGTTTTATATAATAAAATTTTTCCCAACATAACCTAATCATGGTTTTAGGTTAACTTAAAAAAAAAATTCACTAAGCAACTAGGATCAAAAAAATTAATTAAAAATCTATTATGAAACTCTTATTAGGCCCCAATTTCTATTAAAAAATAAAATAAAACTTTTATTTATTATAAATAAAAGTTCATCCTATAAAGTTGGAAACTATCCTAGAATAATCAATCACATGTTAAAAATAAATTTATTTAGTAATTAAAATAATAGGAAAACAGTAGTAGTTAATTAATTAGGATTAACAAGATTCTGCTTAAAACTATTTTTTATCAATCCTAAAATACCCAAATTAATTTCTATGGTTTGGAAATGTCAAAATAAAGTTGGGACAAAAGAATCATCCAAAAATAATTTTTAACTCAAGTTATAGCAGATTTACTATTCTGACTAAAACTAAATTAAAGCAATTTTAATTAATTTTAACGTAGCTAAATATATATTCTGAAACTATAGAAAATTTGCAACCCAACAAAAAAAATCACTCAAACATATTAAACAGAATAAAAGATATGAATTTTCAAAGCGAAACTATTCATTAAAAGAAAACAAAATAAAAGAAAAAGGGCCTAATGGGCCTAAACTATTTGTCGTAAAATAACCTAAAGGGCCTAGGTTTAATCGGGGCGGTCTAAACTAATCTAACTAAAACCAGAATAAAGGAATAAAACGGGGTTTTTAAAATAGATCGTACCCCTTGAGGTTATAATCAGACCCTGATCTAGATCAGGGTGGGGTTCTCCACTCAGTGGGAAGGCAAATGAATCCAGCGGCTCAGGCGGCGTTGGGCGGCTCCGGTGGTCGGCGGGCAGGCCTCAGGCCGGAACAAGGGAGCTGGGGGTGGGTGGCGAGCTCGGGGTGGTGGAGTGGGAGCAGGCTAATGGCCGGCTCGGGCTCAGGGTTCGAAGGAGGAGGAGGGTTCCTTGAGGCGGGGAAGGGGGCGGGGAGGGTTCTTATAGGGGGCGTTGGCGGGGAAAGGCAATCGGGAGAATCGGGAGATCCGGGGATGGGGGTTTCGGCCGGGCGGGGGTGGCCTTGAGGGGCGGTGGGGTCCCCCGTCGAGAGAAGGGGGCGGGGGGGGGGGTGACCGTGGGGGTTGGGGGGGCGGGTGGGGTCGGTCGGCTCATTGGGTGGCCTCTCTTTGGGGGTGGGGGTTGGATTTGGGCAGGGGGCTGGGGCGCCAGAAGGGGTTCTATTTTTTTAATTTATTTTTTAATAAAACAAAAATAAATTAAAACAATAACTATAAATATTTTATATAGGGTATATATATACCAAAATGATCGGGAATATTCCTATCATTTGAACATTTTCAAAGGCAAAATCCAAACTTTATAAAAATCCATTTTTCAAATTCAAATAAAATTCAGATTTGAATCCAAAACTTTTGCATTGTTTCCTCTGATTTTTGGAGTGTCAAGTATTTATCAGGCATAGTTTTGAAATGATTCCCACTTGCCAAAGTTTGAATTCAAATTCAAAACTCAAAATTTGAAAAGGGTTTCAAAGCACTTTCAAATGACTTTCAACTTGATACTTTTAACTTCAACTCATATTTCATATAATTGAAGAAGTCATTTTATCTTCCCTCATGAAAATCATTGAGTTGCATAAAGCTTTGAATTTGAAATATTCCCAAATGAAATTCAAATCTTTTCCAAAACCCTATTCATTTCAAAATGGAAGAAGTCATGTCATCTTCACTCTAGGGTTTGGTGTTGGAATGAACTTGAATTCATTGAGATCCAAAACAAAGGAGAAGGTTTGGGAAAGTCATTTCATTCCCTCATTCAACTTTCAAAAGTTTCAAATTTCACTCAATCAATCAAACCAAAAATCAGACAACAAGCATAGTTATTTATTTAATATAACATTCCAAAATTTAGAATTTTGGGATGTTACATTCCGCCCTTTGGGGGGTGGGCTCGAACCGGAACCATGAAGGCCGGGGAAGGAATCCCTTGGTTTGGAGTATAACTAGCTTATCGGGGTGACATCTCTCCAATTTCGGTGAGGGCTAGGGGCGAAGAAGAGCCGCGTTTGTCCATGATGGAATGGGCTTTGGTGGGCGCTCCGATGAAAGATCGGAAGGGGGATGGTGTGACTCAGATCTAGATCCTCGCCCTTTTATAGGCAGCTCATTTGGCAGCTAGGGGTAAGTAAAAATACCGGCATTTCGCATTCGTTCAAACCCGTGGAAGATGGCCATTATTGGCGTAGAAACCAAGTGCAGCATTTATCGAGCCGGACACTATTCGACAAGTATATGGAATTTGGAGAAGAACCGCCTCAAATCCGAAGACAATCAATCCGGGCTCATCGTCATTGAAGCCTGGTTGGGGGCTCTTGAGGAGTCCGTTAGGGGTGTCCGGGATAGCGAACTATCGCCGTTGGCGGACTCTGGACTATGAAGATACAAGATTGAAGACTTAGTCCCGTGTCCGGATGGGACTTTCCTTGGCGTGGAAGGCAAGCTTGCGTCTGGATATGTAGATCTCCTACCATTGTAACCGACTCGTAACCCTAACCTATCCGGTGTCTATATAAACCAGAGGGTTTTAGTGTGGGCGAACAACAATCATACCATAGGCTAGCTTCAGGGTTTAGCCTCCTTGATCTCGTGGTAGATCTACTCTTGTACTACCATATCATCAATAAATCAAGCAGGGTAAATTATTACCTCCATCGAGAGGGCGAACCGGTAAAACATGTTCCCTTGTCTCTGTTACCATCCGAGGCCGATTCGGGACCCCCTAGCGAGATCCGCGGTTTGACACCGATGGGCAACAGAAAAACTATGATAAACAACTTCATAATATTGTGGCAACTATTTTTAAAGTTAGGCAGCTAAGAAACAATTGTAGGTAACTAATTACCAATAGGAGGCAACTAGGCATCAATATAGGCAGTTTATATCATTTATAGGCAATTGACCATCAACCGTAGGCAATTAAGCATCAATAATAGGCAATTGAGAAGCCATGATAGGCAAGTTGGGATAACGTTACGAACTCACGGATACAATAGTGCAGTGAAGTTGCTTTGTATGTAGAACTATAGATGCCTTATGTTTTGTGTGATTTTTCTTTTTATGCAAACCAACCTAATAGTCGGTCAACTAGGAGAAAAAGAAGAAGTTGCTTCCGTGTAGCATTATAGTTGCCTTCATTGCATCCAAAGTTGACCTCAAAAATGTTTGACAAAACCTACTCATATGAGATCTAGTTTTGAAGAACTTGTTCGAAATCGGCGTGAAAGCGGCTGGTTCGATGCTTGAATCAAAAGTTATGGCTTTTAAATTTTTAAACCCCAAATAAATGCCGTGGGACAGGATTTAGGCTGATTCAATGGCACCCATATGCGTCGGGATTAAAAAATTTCCTTTTCTAAGCGTGACGGATGGGCATAAGGACATGCACTTACTATATCTGACGGGTCCCGGACAACAAGCGAGCAGGGCGCTCCCTAACGACCATAAACAAATTATTTAGGTGTCCTATTTTGGTATATTTTGAGTTCGAAGTTTCGTTAGTAAATTACTAATGTTCCGTTTTTGGATTTGTTTTTTGTGTGTTGTTTGCTTATTTTGATAAGTCTATGGTTAGTAAAATAGTTTATAAACCATAGAAGTTGGAATACAGTATGTTTAACACCAATATAAATAATGGATGAGTTCAATACAGTATCTTGAAGTGGTGTTTGTTTTCTTTCTTTTGAAGCTCACGAGTTTTCTTTTGAGTTTTGTGTTGTGAAGTTTTCAAGTTTTGGGTAAAGATTCGATGGACTATGGAATAAGGGTGGCAAGAGCCTCAGCTTGGGGATGCCCAAGGCACCCCAAGGTAATATTCAAGGATAAAGAGCCTAAGCTTGGGGATGCCGGATGGCATCCCTTTTTCTTCGTTCATCGGTAACTTTACTTGGAACTACATTTTATTCACCACATGATATGTGTTTTGCTTGGAGGTCATTTTATTTTATTTAGTTTTGTTTCTGTTATTTATAATAATGTTTTGCATCTATATTTTCAATAAAAATGTCAAGGATAGCCTTTACCATGCTTATTTTGCAAGTATACATGTTGCTGTTTCAAAACAGAAAGTTTGCGCTGTTGCAAAATTCCTAGAAAATTCAAAACGATAAAATGTTGAAACCTTTTATAATAAGATCTAATAAATTTACTACAGTGGGAATTTTCTTTCATAATTTTTGGAGCTAGGGAAATATGGATCGTGCTGCATTCTTTAAGACTGTTTTGTTTAGGCAGATTGCTGTTATGTTTGCATTGTTTGCATATGTTTGCTTCTTTAATGATTCTATTTGAGTATAGGACTATTAAATATGCAGAGGCATTTAGTATGCAATTTTGAATAATAATTTTAGTGATTTGCTACAGTAGAGTATGATAAGGTTTTTTGGTTTATACTAACCTCACAAGTCCTCGTTGAGTTTTGTGTGGATGAAGCTTTTGAGATTTAGGGAGACCGTGATATGAGAGGAATTAAGGAGACACAAAAGTTCAAGCTTGGGGATGCCCAAGGCATCCCAATATAATATTCAAGAAGTCTTAAGCGTCTAAGCTTGGGGATGCCCGTTGGCATCCACCTTTCTTCTTCAACAACTATCGGTTAGTATCGGTTGATCCTAAGTTTTTGCTTCTTCACATGATGTTTGATATTCTTAGATGTCATTTTATTTTGTTTTGCTTTTTGTTTGAATAAATTATCAAAATATGAAATTATTAAATGGGTGAGTCTTCACATAGCTAAATAATTATTTAACTACTCATTGATCTTCACTTATATCTTTTTGGAGTAGCTTGTCATCTACTGTGTGCTTCATTATTCCTATGAGTAAATATTTGAATGGAATATCATAAATTGAAATTATATATGTTTCATACTTATCCATGGGGTAATGACTTTACATATAAAGAAGTAAGGTGGTAAATTTATTGAAGGTTAGCAAACATTGTATTGGTCCTTAAAAATTCATGAAAGAATATTGAAGGAAGAGAGATTTCACATATAAATATACTATCTTGGACATTTTTGTAATTGGAGCACTCGTTAAAATATTACATGCTAAAAGGTTGATGTTGGACAAGGAAGACAACGTAATAGGTTATGTTTTCTTATTCCAAATAAAGTATATTGTCATGGATCGCCCAACACATTGAGCTTGCCTTTCCCCATCTAGCCAAATTCTTTACCAAGTAGAGATACTTTGTGCTTCCAAACATCCTTAAACCCGATTGCCATGAGAGTCCCCTACCTACCTATGGATTGGTAAGATCCTTCAAGTAAGTTGTCATCGATGCATGCAATAAAATTTCTCTCTAAATATGTATGATCTTTTAGTGTGGAAAAATAAGCTTTATATGATCTTGTGATATGGAAGCAATAAAGGTCCCTATCACAATGGCAATATAAAGTGGCGTTCCCTCGCGTTAAGATTTTGTGCATCCAACTATAAAAGCGCATGGCAACCTCCTTCCCTCTATGAAGGGCCTATCTTTTATTCTTGTGCAAGAATCATGGGATCTTCACCTTTCCTTTTTACATTTATCCTTTGGCAAGCAATTGTGTTGGAAAGATTGATATATATCCAATTGGTTGTAAGGTGTAGCGACCGACCGAATGGATCCGGTCTACGTGCTGGTGTCATCCCGGATCGAATTCTTGACACCACGTGCTTGAAGGATTTATAGCGATAGCAATCACACTTATTACATCGTTGTCCACAAGGAACTTATTAAATAATTGGCTTAAGGCCATCTAATAATAACAAGGGAAGGCTTGGAAGATAAGCGAGTCCATCAACTCCAAGGCATCCGAGTATAGAACCACGACCTAACACCTTCTAAATCGAAAAGTCTGCAATGGAAAGTTGCAGCCAACAGGTACACATGGAATATCTTTGGCAATGTAACACATAAAAGCAATGAATGAATAAGCCCACCTACATGCATATATGGCTGGTGGTAAGGCTCTCGGTTACATTGCATAAAGCTGATTTTCCCTACATCAAAGGAATAATTTTATTTAACTATCATGGTGGTTGTTAAACATTGAGAATGGTTGAACATCCTCAATCCCAATTAAAAGTACTCATCAAAACCCAATAACTTTTATTTAGGTAACATGTTGAGATTCAATGATATTCAAGTCGGATACTCAAAACGTCCATAACGGGGACACGGCTAATCATGATTAGTTTAACACTCTGGAGAGGTTTGGCACTTTTCCCCACAAGACTCGATCGCCTCCGCTTGGTTCTCCACTTTTGGTGTTTGAAAGCGGATGCAGACATAGTCTTTGAAGCCTAGCACCTTACTTGGGTGGGTAACCAACCTACTTCCCCTACATCAGCTAGCCTACCCGTAGTTCCGACTTAGTCAACCCGAGCCCATAATTGGCTTGTGGCTGCACAAGTTTCGGTTTGAATATCTCATGATCCCTTAGAGCCGGTGGCGGTCGAAGAAATCGGCAAGTCTGATGGAAACCAGGTGCCTCAATCCACCCAGATGTGTGTTTGGTTGCCACCTTAGATAAACCATTAATTAACAATCTCTTCATGGATATTCACTCACCCAATCCCGTCTACTAGCATAGAAGGGCATAACAAGCAAGCGTAAAGTAACTCCCAAGGTTTCATAAGTAAAAGGGTAAAGGTACTACCTCAATCTACTTCCCAAACCCACAATTTAATTTGATCCTAAACATGCAAGTGTTTGAGGTTTGATCTAATGCAATAAAAGGGTAATAGAAAAGGTATGATCAAGTGTTACTTGCCTTCGATGATCCGAGATCTAGAGATTAAGTAACAAGCCCTCCGGGTGATCGCGACAAACAACAAGCATACAATAAGTACTCATCTAATGCGGAAATCTCGAATAAAGATCTAACAAAAGTTCAACTTAAAACCCTGGTTGCAAAATTCGAATCAAAATAAACATTCGAAACTGAAAAACTGGTTTAGCAATCTGAAACTAGGTCAAAATTTCAGTAGCAAAACTTGTGGTAGGGTGGTCGGGCGGTTTTTCGAAACTCACGAATCACGATTCCGATAAACAAAAAATAAAACAGATTTGAAAATCGGATCGAAATCGAATCGAAAAATAGGATTAATTCGATTAAAAGAAAAGCAAAATAACGGGTTTTGAATTCACGAACACGTTCATTGAAGCGAGGGTTGGTGAGCGTTCGTTAAATAAAAAACCGAAAAAAAAAAATCTAGGGTTTTTTAAAAAAAAAATATCTTTAAAAAAACGGATCGGTCTTTAGGCGGATCCAGAGGGCCCCGGGGGCCCCGGCTACCTCCGTGACCTAAGTCGGGAGGGCGGGGCCAGCGGGGAAAAATTTGGGGGGGCGGGGGGGGCCGGGTAGGTAGGGGGTTTAGGGGTGGGAGGGGGGGCGGGGGGGGTCAAAGTGGCGGGGTGGCGTCTTGGGAGGCGGGGGTCTTGGGTGGGGAAGGAGGAGGGGGGGGGTGGGCAGTGGGCCGGCCCCAAGCAATTAAAAAGCAATTAAAATATCAAATGAACTCGATTTTAATAAAATAATTTTTAACTCCTAAAATGGTGAACAAAATGAACTTTAAAAGCAAACATGCATATATTTTTAAAATGCTCATTTTGCCTAAGCAAAATAAATCTTTGTTTGATTTATTTATAAAATCTTCATTTTCCTAAATGTTGGGAAAGTCAATTATTCCCTCTCCAAAATTTTTATAGGAAAAACTTTATGAAGATAATTTTAAATCCAAATGATCCTATTTTCAAAATTTGAAAATCCCAAATATGAAAATAATGAAACTTCCAACTCTCTCGGGTCCTTGAGTTGCGTGAAATTTTTGGAAAATGGAAAATAATATGCATGATGACCTAATGTTAACATTTTGAAAATTTGGGAAAAATTCTACCCTGAATGGGTTAACTAGAAAATAGGTAGGTGGTCCCTCAAAACTTCCTCTTTTCCCGGTGGCTTATCCTGGTTTCTCCCTGAACTTTCAAAACTTGATAACCTTTCCCTAACCTCTTTGGCAAATCAAATCAAAGGTTTTTCCTCATAGCAAGCATCCTTCAATAATTCTTCTCTTTTGGCCTTTCGGTACCTCTGCATCTGGGTGACATTTCTTAACAAACTGGAAACAATGAATCTGAAGTTAGAATTCCTACCCTTCTCCCTCGGAAAATCTTAATGGTAAGCGGGGTGAATTTTTTCCTCCAACGCTTAACTCCTCGGCATACGGATTACTCTCTAACTTATATAATGTGCCTTTGAATCGGCATGTTTAATCATGGGTCCTTGAGCGTCTCAATCAAAACCCTTTCTTTGGACTCCTTAACAAATCTGGTCCAAAAACGGCACTCTTTTAGTCCCTGAAAGGTGCTACCTTTTCCATCTGACCCAAAGGTCCATTTTAAGCGGTTTGGACTTTGTTGAGGAAAAATTCCAGCAAATTTATCCCTTCCATAATCGTGACAACCTCGCATGTCCTCCAAAATCTATTGCTCTCCGTATCCTCTTCTTGGGTGGAAATTTTAATTCAATCTTTAATTTTTCTTTGGGTTCCAAAATTTCATTTGGGTTCCTTTAATCACTTCCCGAACTCGGTCCCAAATTTGGGGGCAAACAAATAAAACACCCGGTCCTTCCCAAACCATTTAAAGGGGGGTAAATCCGTGCCCCTTCATCCCTTTCAAACCCAAATTTCCTTTAAACTTTTTTCCTTTTTTGGCCCAAAAATTTTTCTCCTTTAATAGGGGAAAGGGGCAACCTTCCTTATCCGGCCCCTTTTGGGCCCTTTTTTCTTTCCCGAAAATTTTGTTTTCCATCGTTATTTGAATCTCCAATCTGCTACATAGCCTCTGAACTATTTCCAAACATAGTTCTCGAAGGTCCTCCTAACTCATGGGTATTCCTCCCATCATTAGGGTATTGGCGTGGCTCTTACGGCTCAATTCTTTCGACATTAGCCTTTCGGGTTAATGCAATCTCATATCATAATCCTTGATAAGTTCTAACCATCTCCTTTTCGAGATTCAATTCTATGAAGATGTACTTCAAACTCTTGTGATCCGTGTATACTTCACAATGATTTCCAATGGAAAATGTCTCCATGTCTTTAAAGGCTACTGGCTGCTAACTCCAAATCATAGTGGCATAATTCAACTCATGGGGCTTAAGTTTCGTGAAGCATCTGAAAAACTCTTCCTTCCTAAAATGCGGCTCCAAGTCCTCCGTGAAGCGTCGAATAACCTCATAATCCTATCGATCAGCAATATCAAAACTGGTGAGGTAACCAATCTTTTTTCAACTCCTGAAAACTTGCCTCCCAGTCCTCGTCCATATGAATTTGTTTTCCTTCTTAACAATTCTGTCATAGGCTTTGCAATTCTTGGAAATTCTCAATGAATCTTGGTAGTATCCTGCGAGTCAAAAACTCGAATCTCTCAACCGTTGGTGCTTCCCATTTATTCGGTCTCAACTTTTGTGGGGTCAACTGCTATCCCTTCTCCGGATATAACATGTCGAAATCCAACTTCCTTTAGCCAAAACTCCATTTTGCTTGGCATAACTGGTGTTCCTCGGTTTCTCCAAAAAATCCAAATGTTCCTTGTGTTCCTCTTCATTCTTTGAGAAAATCAAAATGTCATCAATGAACACCACCGAACTTATCCAAAACTCCATAAACACTTTGTTCATCATGTTCATGAAATAGGCTGGTGCGTTAGTCTCAAATGACATAACGGTATACTCATTGATCCATATCTGTGGTAAATCGGTCTTGGGTATGTCTTGCTCCCGAATCTTCAAGGATGGTACCACGATCAAAATCGATCTTGGAAAAACTTTAGCTCCTTGCAAGCGATCAAATAGATCATTTATCATAGGTAGTGGGTACTTGTTCTTGATTGTTACTTCATTCAATCCCGATAATCAACAACCATTCTTAACGATCCATCCTTCTTCTCCACCAACAAAAAGGGGTGATCCCCAAGGTGATGAACTTGGGCGAATAAAACCTTTATCCAATAGTTCCTTAATCTGCTTCTTGATTTCCGCCAAATCCTTTGGGGCATCTGTCATCGATATCGGGCCTTTTCCGGCAACAGCTGATCAAAAACTCAATGTCTCTATCCGGTGGCATTCCGCAATTCTTGGAAATACATCGGGATAATCCTTCCCCTTTGGTACTTCTTCTTGCCACTCGATAAGCAATTTACTTGTGCCCTCCTCGGTGTGGTGATACATATAATCCTTCTTCCTTGGTGTGGTGAGCAAAATTGATCTTGTGGTACAATCTATGTTTCCTCCATACTTTGATAACCAATCCATTCCTAATATCATCAATCCTTGGGATTCCGAACTAATAGTCGAGGGAAAACATAGTGCCCAATCCTTAGTATTCGATCACACCATTTACTAGCCATGTACTTTGCTCGGGTGAGGTTACTAGCATGGGTGACCTAAGGGCTTGGGTTTAAATTGAATCCACAAATCCAAGGTCGAAAAAAGAACAATTCATAAATGACAACCAAAACTTACGATTCGCCGGGCTGATCTTCAACCTCCTCCACATCAATGTGGTTCCCCCCTTTGAAAGGTTGGGCTTCTTTCGAGCTTCCATTGCCATTTCCATTCGGCCAGGGCATCATTTGCATAATGCCGGTCTTGCGGACTTAAAGCAAGTAATGTGACTCAGTCTACCTTGGATGGTGTTGGGGTTGGTCGATTCTCCGTTGCTTCCTCCATTCCCGTTCCCATTCTTGGTGCCATTATGGTTGTCGAATTTCCTCCTCCATGGGTATCTGCTGAATTCCTGTTTTAGGGGTATAGAGGTTCTTGGGCTCAGTTATACTTCCCTTGTCCATACTTCCGCTTGTGGTTCTCAATTTTCTGCTTTCCTTCAATCATGAGGCTGGTCCACTAACTCCTGGTAGTTGTTGAAACTTGCTACCATCACGGCATCTTGAACTCATCATTATCCTTCTAAAACTTCTCTGTTTAGTGGGAAATATGCCTAGAGGCAATAATAAAGATTATTTATTTCCTTATTTCATGATAAAATGTTTATTATTCATGCTAGAATTGTATTAACAAACATAATACATGTGTGAATACATAGACAAGCAGTGTCACTAGTATGCCTCTACTTGACTAGCTTGTTAAAAAGATGGTTATGTTTCCTAACCATGAACAAGGGTTGTTATTTGATTAACAAGGTCACATCAATTGAATGATCGATTGCGTGACCCATTCCGTTAGCTTAACACTTGATCGTTTAGTATGTTAATGCTTTCTTCATGACCCATACATGTTCCTATAACTATGAGTTATGCAACTCCGTTTGGAGGAACACTTTGGTACTACCAAGCGTCCTAGCAAGGGGTGATTATAAAGGTACTAAGGTGTCTCCAAAGGTACTTGTTGGGTTGGATATTTGAGATTAGGTTTTGTCACTCCGATTTGGAAGGTATTCTGGGCCTTCTCAATACCATCACCTAATTGCAAACATTGTAACTAATGAGTTAGTTATGAGATGATGTATTAGGGCGAGTAAAGAGACTTGCTAAGGATTGAACTAGGTATTGGATACGCGATCGAATCTCGGGCAAATAAATACCGATGACAAAGGAACAAAGTATGTTGTTATCGGTTTGACCGATAAAGATCTTGTAGAATATGTAAAGACCAATATGGGCATCCGGTTCCGCTATTGGTTATTGACCAAGAATAGTTCTAGGTCATGTCTACATAGTTCTCGAACCCGTGGGTCCATAACAAAAGGTTTGATGGGTTATATTATGAGTTTATGAGTTTTGATGTACAAGGGTTAGTCCCGGATGAGATGGGACATGAGGAGTCTCGAAATGGTGAGGCAAAGATCGATATATTGGGCGACTATATTGGAGTTGGAAGGTTCGAATGATTGGATTTTATCGGGAGAGTTGGGAATTCGGGGAATAATGGGCCTTATTGGGCCCTAGGGAAAAGAGAAGGGCTGCCTAGGGCGCCCCAAGGCCTAGTCCGTTGGACTAGGGAGGGGCCCCCCTTCTTCTCTTCCTTCCTTCTCTCCTCTCCTACTAGGAAAGGAGGTCCTACTCCGGTGGGAGTAGGACTCCCCCTTCGCCCCTCCTTGGCACCTCCTCCTTGCTCCTTTATATCGAGGCGGGGCACCCCATGACACACAAGTTGATCTGGATCGTTCCTTGCCGTGTCGGTGCCCCCCACCATATTCCCTTTTATGTGGGCTTGGAACCTGCGCCGGAAGTTTCGTCGGGCTTAAGGAAGCCCTCGTCGTGGAGCATCATCCGTCCTGCGCCGTCGTCTTGGGAACTCATCCCGACACTTTCTGGATGGTCGGGGATCGCCAGTGATGTCGGGAACTGGAGGTGCCGTCGTTCGGTGCTTGGATCGGTCGGATCGTGAAGGCGTCGACTACATCAACAGCGTTTTATCGCTTCGCTTTCGGTCTCCAAGTGCGTGGGCGGACCTCCCCTCTGTTGCTATGCCATCACCATGGTCTTCGTGATGTTTTTGAAATTACCGTTCCCCAACAGTGGATCGAGCCTGGTTTTTCGTTGATGTCATATGCAAGGTAGAACACAAGTGAGTTGTGGGCGATACAAGTCATACTACCTACCAGCATGTCATACTTTGGTTCAGCGGTATTGTGAGATGAAGCGGCCGGACCCGAATTACCGCTTCGGGACTGGTTTCACCGCTCAGACTTTCGTTGCTTAAAGGTGACCGGGTTCTTCTCTCATTTAGTTGAACCGGTGGGCTGCCGGTCCTTGGAAGGTTAAAGCAGTCTATTTGGGAAATTCGTTGTTTTTGATGCGTGGTAAAACGGTTCTTGCTCAGCCCGTAGCAGCCACGAAAACTTGCAACAACAAAGTAGAGGCGTCTAACTTGTTTTTGCAGGGCATGTTGTGATGTGATATGGTCAAGGCGTGATGCTATATTTTATTGTATGAGATGATCATGTTTTGTAACGAGTTATCGAACAGCCATATGGTTGTTTTATTGTATGAAATGCAACGCCATGTAATTGCTTTACTTTATCACTAAGGAGTAGCGATATCGTAGAAGCAATAGTTGGCGAGGGAAACGATCTCGATGGAGATCAAGGGTCGAGCGGTGGCGATGGTGATCATGGGGTTGCCCGGCGATGGAATCCAAGCACAAATGATGATGACCATATCATATCACTTATATTGATTGCATGTGATGTTTATCCTTTATGCATCTTATCTTGCTTTGATTGGGTAGCATTATAAGATGATCTCTCACTAAAATTATCAAAAGTGTTCTCCAGTATCCCGTTGAAAGTTCCGTCTTTGAACACCCGTGATGATCGGTGTGATAGGCTCTCGTTCAAATACAGGTGCAAAAAGTTTCGCGGAATACTCAGGTTAAACGCGAGCCTAGCATATAACAGATATGGCCTCGGAAACGAGACCGAAAGGTCGGGTGAATCATATAGTGAATGATCAACATAGTGATGTTCACCATTGAAACTACTCCATCTCCGTGATGATGGGACATGGTTTTTGATTTGGATCACGTAATCACTTAGATGACTAAGAGATGTCTATCTAAGTGGGAGTTCTTAAAATATGATTAATTGAACTTTAATTTATCATGAACTTAGTCCTGGTAGTATTTTGCAAATTATTTGTAGATCAATTAGCTCCGTTGTTGCTTCCCTATGTTTTATATTGTTCCTAGAAAAAATTTATTGAAAGATGTTAGTAGCAATGATGCGGATTGGATCCGTGATCGAGGTTTATCCTCATTGCTGCCGAAGAATTATGTCCTAATGCACGCTAGGTGGGACCTATTGGGGGCGGAAATACGTTATGAGCGTTTGGCTAGCTCAATATGATGACTACTTGATAGTTTAGTGCACCATGCTTGGCTTAGAATCGGGACTTCAAAGGCGTTTTGAGCGTCATGGACCATATGAGATGTTCAGGAATTGAAGTTAATATTTCAAGCAAATACCGAGTTGAGAGATATAAGTCTCCAACAAGTTCTATAGCTAAAAGATGGAGGAGAATCGCTCAACTAGTGAGCATGTGCTCAGTTTGCAGGTACTTCAATCGCGAATCAAGTGGGGTTAATCTTCCGGATAAGATAGTGATTGACAAATTCTCTAGTCACCATCACTAAGTTAGTAGAACGTGATGAACTATATATGCAAGGGATCGAAAAATTCCGAGCTCTTGGCGATCTAAAATCGGGAAGGTAGAAATCAAAAAAACATCAAGTGTTGATGGTTGACAAGACCACTAGTCTCAAGGAAAATGGCAAAGGGAAAGGGAACTTCAAAAGGCGGCAAGCAAGTTGCTGCTCGGTGAAAAGCCCAAGTCTGACCTAAGCCAGGAATCACTGCATAAAATGGTCTTTGAAGGGAAACCCCAAATATTTGGTGGATAAGAAGGATGGCAAAGTGAACAAAGGTATATTTGATATCGGATTATTGATTGTATTTTACTAGTGTTTAAATTATTTGATACTTGTTGGTTGCTAAGGTAGTAACTCAAAGCGAATTGAGAATGAGCAAACTGGTTGAAGGGAATGGATGAGTGTTGGAAATAGTTCCAAGATTGGTATGATCATCATCAGCTTCCTATAAATTGGGATTTGTTGAACCTAAATAAGTGTTATTTGGTGTTTGGTTGAGCATGAATATGATTTGATCATGTTTATTGCTGGTTATTCATTTAAGTTAGAGAAAATTGTTGTTCTGTTTACATGAATAAAACCTTAATGGTTACACCCAATGAAAAAGTTCATTGGATCTCGATCATAGTGATAACATATTCATAATATTGAAACCAAAAGATGCAAAGTTAATAATGATAGTGCAACTTATTTGTGCTTGCCGTTTAGGTCATATTGGTGTAAAGGCATGAAGAAACTCCATTTGATGGACTTTTGGAATCCTTGATTATGAATCACTTGATGCTTGAACCATGCCTTATGGGCAAGATGACTAAAACTCCGTTCTCCGGAACAATGGAACAACTCTTGACTTATTGGAATAATACATACCGATGTACGATCCAATGATGTTGATGCTCTGGAATATCGTTATTTTCCCTTCACAAAGATGATTTGGAATATGGGTATATCTACTTGATGAAACACAATTGAAACATTTGAAAAGTTCAAAGAATTTGAGTGAAGTGAAAATCATCGTAACAAGAAAATAAAGTTTCTGATATGATGTGGAGGAAAAATATTTGAGTTGGTTTGGCCTTATTAAAACAATGTGGAATAGTTTCACACTCACCCCATGGAACACCATAGCAATGGTGTGTCCGAGCGTCATAACCGCTCTTTATTGGATATGGTGCAATCTATGATGTTCTTACCGATTTACCACTATCGTTTTGGGGTTATGCATTAGAGCACTGCATTCACGTTTAATAGGGCACCATTAAATCGTTGAGATGACACCGTATGAACTATGGTTTAACGTAAACCTAAGTTCGTTTCTTAAAGTTTGGGTTGTGATGCTTATGTGAAAAATTTTCACGATAAGCTCGAACCAAAATCGAATCGTCTTCATAGAATACCCAAAGTTTGGGTACACCTTCTATCACAGGTCAAAGGCAAAACATTGTTGCTAAGATGGATCCTTTCTAGAAGAGGTTTCTCTCGAAAGAAGTGAGTGGGAGGAAAGTAGAACTTGATGAGGTAATTGTACCTTCTCCCTTATTGGAAAGTAGTTCATCACGGAATCAGTTCGGTGATTCCTACACCAATTAGTGAGGAAGTTAATGATGATGATCATGAAACTTGGATCAAGTTGCTACCAAACCTCGTAGGTATTCGAGTAAGATCCGCACCGAGTGATGCGGTAATCCTATTCTAGAAGTCATGTTATTAGACCATGATGAACCTCGAACTATGAGGAAGCGATGATGAGCCCAGATTCCATGAAATGGTTTGAGACCATGAAATCTGAGATGGGATCCATATATGAGAACAAAGTGTGGACTTTGATGGAGTTGCCCGATGATCGGCAAACCATATTATATAAATGGATCTTCAAGAGGAAGACAGATCTTGATAGTAGTATTACTATCTACAAAGCTCGACTTGTCGCAGAAAGGTTTTCGACAAGTTCAAGGTGTTGACTACAATGAGATTTTCTCAAGCTGTAGCGATGCTTAAGTCTGTCGAATCATGTTAGCAATTGCCACATTTTATGAAATCTGGCAAATGGATGTCAAAACTACATTCTTTAATGGATTTATTAAAGAAGAGTTGTATAGGATGCAACGAGAAGGTTTTGTCAATCCTAAAGGAGCTAACAAAATGTGCAAGCTCCATGATCCATCTATGGACTGGTGCAAGCATCTCGGAGTTGGAATATATGCTGATGATTTGATCAAAGCATATGGTTTTATCTGAGACTTTTGGAGAAGCCTGTATTTACAAGAAAGTGAGTGGGAGCACTACAGCATTTCGATAAGTATATGACATATTGTTGATCGGAAATAATGTAGAATTATTACGCAAAGCATAAAGGAGTATTTGAAAGGAGTTTTTCAAAGAAAGACCTCGGTGAAGCTGCTTACATATTGAGCATCAAGATCTATAGAGATAGATCAAGGCGCTTGATAAGTTTTCAATAAATACATACCTTGACAAGATTTTGAAGTAGTTCAAAATGGAACAGTCAAAGAAAGAGTTATTGCTGTGTTACAAGGTGTGAGATTGAGTAAGACTCAAAACCCGACCACGGCGGAAGATAGAAAGAGAATGAAAGTCATTCCTATGCATCAGCCATAGGTTCTATAAAGTATGTCATGCTTGTGTGACAGGATCTATTGCATACCCTACCACTAATTTTGGCAAGGGAGTGCAATAGTGATCTAGGAGTAGATCAATGGACAGCGGTCAAAATTATCCTTAGTGGAATAAGGATATGTTTCTCGATTATGGAAGTGAAAGAAGATTAGTCGTAAAGGGTTACGTCGATACAAGTTTTAACACTGATCCAGATGACTCTAAGTCTCAATCTGGATACATATTGAAAGTGGGAGCAATTAGCTAGAGTAGCTCGTGCGAGCATTGTAGACATAGAATATTTGCAAAATAATACTTCTGAATGTGAGACCGTTGACTAAGCTTCTCTCACGAGCAAAACATGATCATACCTTAGTACTCTTTGGGTGTTAATCACATAGCGATGTGAACTAGATTATTGACTCTAGTAAACCCTTTGGGTGTTGGTCACATGCGATGTGAACTATGGTGTTAATCACATACGATGTGAATATTAGTGTTGAATCACATGATGATGTGAACTAGATTATTGACTCTAGTGCAAGTGGGAGACTGAAGGAAATATGCCTAGAGGCAATAATAAAGTTATTATTTATTTCCTTATTTCATGATAAAATGTTTATTATTCATGCTAGAATTGTATTAAGGAAACATAATACATGTGTGAATACATAGACAAACAGTGTCACTAGTATGCCTCTACTTGACTAGCTTGTTAATCAAAGATGGTTATGTTTCCTAACCATGAACAAGGAGTTGTTATTTGATTAACAAGGTCACATCATTAGTTGAATGATCGATTGCGTGACCCATTCCGTTAGCAACACTTGAT
>JAHIAM010016632.1:0-11671 GCA_021605205.1 Aegilops longissima
AGGAAGGAGGTCCTACTCCTTAAAGGAGGACTCCTCCTCTGGCCCGCACAACAAGGGCGGCGGCCTCCCCTCCCTCCTTTATGCTCACAGTGGGGGCACCCCATGAGACACACAAGTTGATCTCGGATGGTTCCTTGCACGTGTCACGGTGCCCCCCTCCACCATATTCACCTCGGTCATATCATCGCGGAGTTTAGGTGAAGCCTGCGCCGGTAGAACATCATCATCGTCACCACGCCCGTCGTCTTGGGAACTCATCCCAGCTTTCTTTGGATCGGGCAGGGATAGTCATCGAGCTGAGCGTGTGCGAGAACTGGAGGTGCCGTGCGTTCGGTGCTTGGATCGGTCGGATCGTGAAGTCTGACTACATCAACCGCGTTGTGCTAGCGCTTCCGCTTCACGGTCTCTGAGTGCGTGGACAACCTCTCCTCTCGTTGCTATGCCATCACCATGATCTTGCGTGCGTGGGAATTTTTTGAAATTACTCGTTCCCCAACACTTCCCCTCCACTTCAGCCGAGGGCCTCCGAGATGGGTGGCCCCACCGATGGACCCACAGGACCCTTAGGTGGTCCCATTTAATGCGGGTGACCCGAAACTTTTCCGTTGCCGAATACCACTTCCTATATATAATTCTTTACCTCCGGTTCATTCCGAAACTCCTCGTGAAGTCCGGGACGCTTAGCGTCACCGGGACCTTAAGTGTGTAGACCCTACGGGTTCGGAGACACGTGAGCATGACGAGGCGGCTCTCTGGCGATAACCAACAGCGAGATGCGGATACCCATGTTGGCTCCCACATGCTCCTCGACGTGATCTCATCGGATGAACCACGATGTCAAGGATTCAAACAACCCGTATACAATTCCCTTTGTCGATCGATGCGTTACATGCGAGAGACTTGATCGTCGGTATCCCAATACCTCGTTTAGTCTACGTTACCGGCAAGTCACTTTACTCGTGCCGTAATGCATGATCCGTGACCAAACACTTGGTCACTTTGAGCTCATTATGATGATGCATTACCGAGTGGGCCCGGAAGATACCTCTCCGTCATACGGAGTGACAAATCCGATCTCGATCCGTGTTAACTCATGAGACACTTTCGGAGATACATGTGGTGCACCTTTATAGTCACCCGATTCGTTGTGACGTTTGGTACACCAAAGCACTCCTCACGGTATCCGGGAGTTACATGATCTCATGGTCTAAGGAAGAGATACTTGACATTAGAAAAGCTCTAGCAAAAGCGAACTACCACGATCTTGTGCTATGCTTAGGATTGGGTCTTGTCCATCACATCATTCTCCTAATGATGTGATCCCGTTATCAATGACATCTAATGTCCATAGTCGAAACCATGACTATCATAGGCACCATGAGGTAGTCAACTAGAGGCTCACTAGGGACTTGTTATGGTCTATGTATTCACCGTGTATTACGATTTCCGGATAATACGATTTATAGCATGAATAAAGACAATTATCATGAACAAGGAAATATAATAATAACCCTTTTATTATTGCCTCTAGGGCATATTTCCATGATCTCCCACTTGCACTAAGTCGATAATCTAGTTACATTGTGATGAATCGAACACCCATAGAGTTACGGTGTTGATCATGTTTTGCTCGTGAGAGAGGTTTAGTCAGCAGTTTGCGACATTCAGATCCGTGTACTTTTGCAAATATCTATGTCTCCATCTTGAACATTTTCACGGATGGTGTTGAAGCGGCTTGATGTGCTGGTCTTCTTGTGAAACACAGGCTCCTTGGCAAGGACAATAGCTCCGGTGTTATCCACAGAAGAAGAGTTTGATCGGCCCGGCGGCATTGGGTATGACTCCTAGGTGGTGATGAACTCCTTCACCCAAATTGCTTCATCGCTGCCTCAGAGGCTGCCATGCCTCCGCTTCACATATAGATTCCGCCCTCTACGCTGCTTGCTGTACTGCACCAGCTTCTTGCTCCACCATTCAACATATACGTATCCGGTTTGTGACTTAGAGTCATCGGATACTGTGTCGAAGCTAAGCGTCGGCGTAACCCTTCTACGACGAGCTCTTACGTCACCTCCATAAATAAAAAACATGTCCTTTGTCCTTTTCGGTACTCGGGATATTCTTGACCGCTGTCCGGTGTTCCTTGCAGGATTACTTTGGTACCTTCCTACCAAACTTACGGCAGGTTTACATCAGAGTCGGTACAGCACGCATAGCATACATAATAGATCCTATGGCTGAAAGCATAGGGATGACACTCATCTCTTCTTTATCTTTTGCCGTGGTGGGCATTGAGCCAGGCTCAATCTCACACTTGCCATATGATAGGGCAAGAACCCTTCTTGGACTGATCCATTTTGAACTTCTTCAAAATCTTATCAAGGTATGTGCTTTGTGAAGACCTATGAGGCGTCTCGATCTATTTCTATAGATCTTGATGCCTAATATATGCAACTTCTCCAAGGTCCTTCATTGAAAACACTTATTCAAGTAGGCCTTAATGCTGTCCAAGAATTCTATATCATTTCCCATCAAAGTATGTCATCTACATATAATATGAAAATGCTACTGAGCTCCCACTCACTTTCTTGTAAACACGAGCTTCTCAAGTAATGCGCATAAACTAAGCACTTTGATCATCTCATCAAGCGAATATTTCAACTCGAGATGCTTGCACCAGCCCATAAATGGATCGGCTGGAGCTTGCATGCTTTATTAGCGTTCTTAGGATCGACAAAACCTTAGGCTGCATCATATACAACTCTTCCTTAAGATAGCAGATTAAAGAATGCCGTTTTGGCGTCCATCTGCCATATCTCATAATCATAGTATCACGCAATTGCTAACATGATTGAGACGGACTTAAGCGCTACGGAGAGAAAGTCTCATCGTAGTCAATCCCATGAACTTGCCGATAACCATAGCGACAAGTCGAGCTTTATAGATGGTAATATTACCATCAGCGTCGATCTTCTTCTTAAAGATCCATTTGTTTTCTATCGCTGCGCGATCATCGAACAAAGTCGGTCAAAGTCCATACTTTGTTTTCATACATGGATTCTATCTCGGTTCATGGCTTCAAGCCATTTCTTGGAATCTGGGCCGCCATCGCTTCTTCATAGTTAGAAGGTTCACGTTGTCTAACAACATGATTTCCGGGGCAGGGTTGCCGTACCACTGCAGTGCGGGCGTGTCCTGTGGACCTCTGATTGGTAGCAACGAATCCGAGTACCTTGATCATCATCATTATTTTCCTCTTGAGTTGGTGTAGGCATCAAGGAACATTTTCTTGACTGCACTACTATCCCGTTCAAGAGGTAGTACTTCTTCAGTTCTACTTTCCTCCACTTACTTCTTTGAGGAGAAACTCTTTTTCGAAAGGATCCGTTCTTGAAACAAAGATCTTGCCCTCGGATCTTAAGTAGAAGAGTATACCCAATGGTTTCCTTAGGGTATCCTATGAAGCGCATTTTCCGACTTGGATTCGAGCTTTTTAGGTTGAAGTTTCTTGACATAAACATCGCATCCCCAAACTTTTAGAAAGCGACGACTTAGGTTTCTTCCCAAACCATAATTCATCTGGTGTCGTCTCCAGCAGATTTAGGCGATTGCCCTATTTAAAGTGAGTGTAGCTGTCTCTAGGCGTATTCCCAAAATGATAGCGATAAATCGGTAAGAGACATCATAGACGCACCATATCCAATAGAGTGCGATTACGACGTTCGGACACACCGTTATGCTGAGGTGTTCGAGTAGCGTGAGTTGTAAACGATTCCACATTTCCTTAAGTGTGTACCAAATTCGTGACTTAAGTATTCTCCTCCACGATCGATCGTAGGAATTTTATCTTCGGTCACGTTGATTCTCTACCTCATTCTGAAATTCCTTGAACTTTTCAAGGTCTCGGACTTGTGTTTCATTAAGTAGACATACCCATATCTACTCAAGTCATCGGTGAGGTAAGAGAACATACGATATCCTCCATGAGCCTCAACGCTCATTGGACCGCTGCGATCGGTATGTATGATTTCCAACAAGTTGGTTGCTCGCTCCATTGTTCGGGAGAAGCGGAGTCTTGGTCATCTTTGCCCATGAGGCATGGTTCGCATGTGTCAAATGATTCATAATCGAGAGACTCAAAAGTCCATCAGCATGGAGCTTCTTCATCGCTTGACACCAATGTGACCAAAGCGGCGGTGCCACAAGTATGTGGGACTATCGTTATCAACTTTACATCTTTTGGTATTCACGCTATGAATATGTGTAACATTACGCTCGAGATTCATTAAGAATAAACCATTGACCATGAGGGCATGACCATAAAACATATCTCTCATATAAATAGAACAACCATTATTCTCGGTTTAAATGAGTAGCCATCTCGTATCAAAGAGATCCGGATACAATGTTCATGCTCAAACTTGGCACCAAATAACAATTATTAAGGTTTATAACTAATCCCGTAGGTAAATGTAGAGGTAGCGTGCGAAGGCGATCACATCGACCTTGGAACCATTCGACGGCGCGCCGTCACCTCGTCGCCGCTAATCTCCGCTTATTCGCGGCTCTGCATTGTGACTTACAAATATGAACAAGCGGCACGGTATCAAATACCGGGAGTTACTGATGTTGGTAAGGTACACATCAATTACATGTATATCAAATATACCTTTAGTGTTGCGGCCTTCTTATCCGCTAAGTATTTGGGGCAGTTCCGCTTCGATGACCCTTCCCTTGCAATAAAGCACTTTGGGTCTAAGGCTTGGGTCCATTCTTTGACTTCTTCCGATGGCGGCTTGCGGTAGCAACCTCCTTGCCGTCCTTCTTGAAGTTCTTCTTGCCCTTGCCCTTCTTGAACTTAGTGGTCTTATTGACCATCAACACTTGATGTTCTTTCTTGATCTCAACCTCTGCTTGACTTGACATTGAAAATACTTCAGGAATGGTCTTCACCATCCCCTGCATATTGTAGTTCATCACAAAGCTCTTGTAGCTTGGTGGGGGCGGTTGAAGGATTCTGTCGATGACCGCCTCATCAGAGGAGGTTAATGTCAGCTGGAGGACGGTTGTACAACAGAGACATTTTGAGTATGTGCTCACTTGCAGAACTATTTTCCTCCATCTTACAACTATAGAACTTGTCGAACTTCATATCTCGACCGGGCATGAGCTTGGAAAACTAGTTTCAGCTCCTCGAACATCTCATATGCTCCATGTTGCTCAAAGCGCTTTTGGAGCCCGGTTCTAGGCTGTAAAGCATGCACGCGCTGAGCGAGGAGTAATCATCGACCGAGACTGCCATAGCATTCATAATGTCTTGGTTCTCTTGGGCAGGGCGTCACCTAGCGGTCCTTCTAGGACATATTGTTTCACAGCAGCTATGAGGATGATCCTCGGGTTCGAACCCAGTCGTGTATAGTTGCTGCCATCATCCTTGACTTGGTTTTCTCTAGGAGCGTTGAAGTTCATGTTGACATGGCGTTGGCCATTTGATCTACAAGACATATTTTGCAAGGTTTTAGACTAAGTTCATGATAATTAAGTTCATCTAATCAAATTATTTTAATGAACTCCCACTCAGATTAGACATCCCTCTAGTCATCTAAGTGTTACGATCCGAGTCGACTAGGCCGTGTCCGATCATCACGTGAGGCGGACTAGTCATCGTCGGTGAACATTCTCATGTTGATCGTATCTTCCATACGACTCGTGTTCGACCTTTCGGTCTCCGTGTTCGAGTCCATGTCTGTACATGCTAGGCTCGTCAAGTTAACCTAAGTGTTACGCATGTGTAAATCTGTCTTACACCCGTTGTATGAGCGTAAGGATCTATCACCCGATCATCACGTGGTGCTTGAAGCGACGAACTTTAGCAGCGGTGCGCGATTAGGGAGAACACTTCTTGAAATTGTTTAGGATCATCTTATTTACTACCGTCGTTCTAAGTAAACAAGATGCATAAACATAATAAACATCACATGCAATTATATAGAGTAGTGACATGATATGGCCAATATCATATAGCTCCTTTGATCTTCATCTTCGGGGCTCCATGATCATCTTGTCACCGGCATGACACCATGATCTCCATCATCGTGTCTTCATGAAGTTGTCACACCAACGACTACTTCTACTTCTATGGCTAAGCGTTTAGCAATAAAGTAAAGTAATTTACATGGCGTTCTTCAATGACACGCGTGGTCATACAAAATAAAGACAACTCCTATGGCTCCTGCGGTTGTCATACTCATCGACATGCAAATCGTGATTCCTATTACAAGAACATGATCTCATACATCACAATATATCATTCATCATTCATCACAACTTACAGCCATATCACATCACATGACAATTCTTTGCAAAAACAAGTTAGGCGTCCTCTAATTGTTGTTGCATCTTTACGTGGCTGCAATTGGTAGCAAGAGCGTTTTCTTACCTACGAATAACCTGGCGTGATTTTGTCAACTTCTATTTACCCTTCATAAGGACCCTTTTCATCGAATCCGCTCCAACTAAAGTCGCGAGAGCGGACACCCGCCAGCCACCTTATGCAACTAGTGCATGTTAGTCGGTGGAACCGGTCTCACGTAAGCGTGCGTGTAAGGTTGGTTCGGACGCTTCATCTCACAATACCGCTGAAGCAAGATAAGACTAGTAGCGGCAAGCAAGTTGACAAGATCTCGCCCATAACAAAATTGTGTTCTACTCGTGTGCAATGAGAACTACATAGACCTAGCTCATGATGCCCTTTGTTGGGAGCGTTGCGAAGAAAATAAAATTTTTCCTCTGGTTTCACCAAGATCCATCTATGAGTTCATCTAAGCAGCGAGTCATGAGAGATTGCATCTACATACCACTTGTAGATCGCGTGCGAGCGTTTGAGGGCGGTGATGATGGAGTCATACTCGCTGTGATTCAGGATCATGGGAGATCCTAGCGCCGAGCAGACGGCACCTCCGTGTTCAAACACACGTCGCGGGTGGGTGGCGTCTCCTCCTTCTTGATCCAGCAAGGGGAAGGAGGTTGATGATGATGGCTCGGCAGCACTGTGGCGTGGTGGTGGTGGGTGACACTCGTGAGCTTCGCCAAACGCGTGTGGAGGAGGAAGAGAGTGTAGCGAGGGGCGCGGGACTTGAGGTCTGCCCCCTCCTACCTCCTTTATATAGGCCCCCGGCGCCCGGCCACAGAGATCCAATCTCCCAAGCGGCGACCAAAGTGGGTGCCCCCAAGGCATGTAGTGCCCCCCGCCTAGGGTTTCAACCTAAAGCGCGAGAGGTGAGCCTGAGGCGCCTTGCCGCTATGGGCTGGTTCTGTTGGGTAGCGTAGTAATTTCAAAATTTTCCCTCACGATCCGCAAGACCATGGTGATGGCATAGCATAGCGAGAGGGAGAGTGTCAGGTCCACGTACCCTCGTGAGCCCGGCAGGCGTTATATTAGCGGTTGATGTGGTCGTCGTCTTCACGATCCGACCGATCCAAGCACGTTACTCGGCACCTCAGGGTTCTTGGCACCGCGTTCAGCTCGATGGCGATCCCGAGCTCCGATCCGGCAAAGCGTCGGGAAGGAGTTCCGTCGGCCTGACAGCGTGGTGGCGATCTTGATATTCTACCGTGCGGGCTTAAGCTAACACGCTACAATATGACCGAGGTGGAATATGGTGGAGGGGGCACCTTTGCAGCTAAGAGCGATCCGTAGATCAACTTGTGTGTTCTGGGTGCCCCCCTTGCCCGTATATAAAGGAGCAAGGGGAGGCGGCCAGCCTTGGGGCACCAAGGGAGGGAGTCCTCCTCCTAGTAGAGAGTAGGACTCCCCTTTCCTAATCCTACTAGGAAGAGGAAGGAAGAAGGAAAGAGAGAGAGAGGGAGAGGAAAGGGGCTGCGCCCCTCCTAGTCAGTCGGACTCCCCATGGAGGCGCACCACCTCTGGTGCAGCCCTCTCTCTCCCTCTTGGCCCAATAAGGCCCTGCTTCCCAGGGGTTCGGTAACCCCTCCGGCACTCAGATTTTCTCAGGAAACTTAGGAACCTTTCGGTGTCAGAATATAACCATCCAATATATCAATCTTTATGTCTCGACCATTTGAGACTCCTCGTCATGTCCGTGATCACATCAGGGACTCCGAACTCCTTGGTACATCAAAATACATAAACTCATAATAGCAGTCATTGAAACCTTAAGCGTCACGGACCCTACGGTTCGAGAACTATGTAGACATGACCTAGAACTATTCTCCGATCGATAACCAATAAGCGGAACCTGGATGCTCATATTGGTTCCTACATATTCTCTGAAGATCTTTATCGGTCGAACCGCATAACAACATCACGTTGTTCCTTTGTCATCGGTATGTTACTTTCCGAGATTCGATCGTCGGTATCAATACCTAGTTTAATCTAGATTCGGAAAAGTCTCTTTACTCGTTAAGTAATACATCATCTCACAACTAACTCTTTAGTTGCAATGCTTGCAAGGCTTTATGTGATGTGTATTGCGAGAGAAACCTAGAGATACCTCTCCAAGGCAATCGGAGTGACAAAACCTAATCTAAAATCGCCAACCCAACAAGTACCTTTGGAGACACCTGCAGTACTCCTTTATAATCACCCGATTCACGTTGTGGCGTTTGGTAGTACCAAAGTGTTCCTCCGGTAAGCAGAGTTGCATAATCTCATAGTTACGAGGAACATGTATGGGTCATGAAGAAAACATTAACATACTAAGCGATCAAGTGTTAAGCTAACGGAATGGGTCATATCAATCAGATCATTCAACTAATGATGTGACCTTGTTAATCAAACAACAACTCCTTGTTCATGGTTAGGAAACATAACCATCTTTGATTAACAAGCTAGTCAAATAGAGGCATACTAGTGACATCTTGTTTGTCTATATATTCACACATGTATTATGTTTCCGGTTAATACAATTCTAGCATGAATAATAAACATTTATCATGATATAAGAAATAAATAATAACTTTATTATTGCCTCTAGGGCATATTTCCTTGATCTCCACTTGCACTAGAGTCAATAATCTAGATTACAAAGTAATGATCCTTACACCCATAGAGTCTTGGTCTGATCATGTTTTGCTCGTGGAAGAGGCTTAGTCAGCGGTGCGCAACATTCAGATCCGTATGTATTTTGCAAATCTCTATGTCTCCCACTTGGACTTGGTCGAATGGAATTAGGCGTCTCTTGATGTGCTTGGTCCTCTTGTGAAATCTGGATTCCTTTGCCAAGGCAATTGCACGATATTGTCACTGAAGACCTTCATCGGTCCCGATGCACTAGGTATGACACCTAGATCGAAATGAACTCTTTCATCGAGACTCCTTCATTTTCTGCTATCGAAGCAGCTATATACTCCGCTTCACATGTAGATCCCACGGCCTTTGTTTAGAAGCACTGCAATGCAGCTCCACCGTTTAATAAAAACACGTATCCGGTTTGCGATTTAGAATCGTCCGGATCGATGTCAAACTTACATCGGCGTAACCATTCTGACTAGCTCTTTGTCACCTCCATATCGAGAAACATATCCTTAGTCCTTTTCGGTGTTTGGGATGTTCTTGACGCTGTCGATGATCCACTCTGGATTACTTTGGTACCTTCTGCCAAGCTTCTGCTAAGCATCGTCAGGTCTGGTACCAGCATTGCATACATGATAGAGCCTATGGCTGAAGCATAGGGAACATCTTTCATTTCTCTCTATCTTCTGCTGTGGTGGGGCATTGGTGCGACTCAATCTTACACCTTATAACACCAGGTAAAAACCTTTCTTTTACTGATCCATTTTGAACCTTTTCAAAACTTTATCAAGGTATGTGCTTTGTGAAAGTCAATCAAGCGTCTTGATCTATCTCTATAGATCTTGATGCCTAATATATAAGCAACTTCACGAGGTCTTTCATTGAAAACTTTTATTCAAGTATCCTTTTATGCTATCGAGAAATTCTATATCATTTCCAATCAATAATATATAGTCCACATATAATATTAGAAATGCTCTGAGCTCCACTCACTTTCTTGTAAATCAGGCTCTTCCAAAAGTGCTGTATAAACCCATATCTTTGATCACACTATCAAAGCGTTTATTCAACTCGAGGCTTGCAGGACCATAAATTGATCGTTGGAGCTTGCACTTTGTTAGCACCTTTTGGATCGACAAAACCTTCGGTTGTATCATATACAACTCTTCTTCTAGAAATCCATTCAGAATCAGTTTTACATCCATTTGCCAAATTTCATAATCATAAAATCCGTGATTGCTAACATGATTCGAGACGGACTTAAGCATCGCTTCGGGTGAGAAAGTCTCATCGTAGTCAACCCCTTGAACTTGTCGAAAACCTTTTGCAACAAGTCGAGCTTTGTAGATAGTTACATTACCATCGTATCGGTCTTCTTCTTAAAATCCATTTATTCTCAATAGCTTGCCCGATCATCGAGGCCAGTCTACCAAAGATCCATACTTTGTTCTCATACATGGATCCCATCTCAGATTTCATGGCTTCAAGCCATTTTGTGGAATCTGGGCTCACCATCGCTTCTTCATAGTTAATGGGTTCATCATGATCTAGTAGCATGACTTCGAGAATAGGATTACCGTACCACTCAAAGTGCGGATTTTGTTCTAGTTGATCTCTGATTCATGACAACTTGATCTGAAGTTTCATGATCTTTATCATTATCTTCCTCACTAAGCGGGTGTGGAGTTGTTCACGAAACTGATTTACGTGGCGAACTACTTTCAATAAGGGGCTGGTACTATCACCTCATCAAGTTCCACTTTCCTCCCGCTCACTTCTTTGAGAAGAAACTCCTTCTCTAGAAAGGATCCATTTTAACAGCGAATGTTTTGCCTTGGATCTGTGATAGAAGGTGTACAATTGTCTCCTTTGGGTATCCTGTGAAGACACATTTTTTCGATTTGGGTTCAAGCTTATCGGGTTGAAGTTTCTTCACATAACTCCATGACAACAAACTTTGAAGCGACAACTTTGGTTTCTTGCTAAACCATAGTTCATAAAGCGTCGTCTCAGCGGAGTTTTTGCGGTGTCCTATTTAACGTGAATCGGCCGTCTCAAGAGCATAACCCCAAAATGATAGCGGTAAATCATGTAAGAGACATCATAGATCGCACCATATCCGATAAAGTCACGATTCACGACGTTCGGACACACCATTCTTGTTGTGGTGTTAGGGTGGCGTGAAGTTGAAACTATTCGCTTTGTTTCAAATGTAGACCAAACTTCGTAACTCAAATATTACGCCTCCACGATCATATCGTAGAAACTTTATTTTCTTATTACGATGATTTTCAACTTCTCTGAAATTCTTTGAACTTTTCAAATGTTTGGACTTATGTTTCATTAAGTAGATATACCCATATCTGCTCAAATCATCTGTGAAGGTGAGAAAATAACGATATCCATCGACTTCAACATTCATTGGACCACATACATCCGTATGTATGATTTCCAATAAATCTGTTGCTCTCTCCATAATCTGGGAGGCAGGTGTTTTAGTCATCTTGCCCATGAGGCACGGTTACGCAAGTGCCAAGTGATTCATAATCAAGTGACTCCAAAGTCCATCGGTATGGAGTTTCTTCATCGTTTACCCGATATGACCTAAGCGGCGATGCCACAAATAAGTTTTCCCCA
>JAHIAM010016634.1:0-14899 GCA_021605205.1 Aegilops longissima
CACCTCTTATTTGCTGACGACTCCATGTTGTTGATCAAGGCTGACCAGCAAGAAGCCGGTGCATTGCATGACGTGCTCCAGCTTTATGAGGACTGTTCCGGCCAAAGCATTAACGTCGAGAAATCTGCTGTTATGTTTAGCCCAAATACTTCTGATGCCGACAGAATCTTGGTCAAAAACAAGTTGGGGATACAGAGCGAAAATTGGAATGAGAAATACTTAGGCCTACCGGTTCATGTGGGGCGGTCCAAAAAGCAAGCTTTCAGCTACATCAAACGCAACATGTGTGGCCGCGTCCACGGTTGGCAGGAAAAGCTGTTAGCTAAGGAGAGTAAGGAGGTCTTGGTGAAGGCTGTGGGGCAGGCCATACCCAACTTTGCTATGTCATGCTTCGATTTAACCAAAACTTTTTGTGCGGAACTCAACTCTCTTCTAGGCAAATTCTGGTGGAGCCAACAGGACAAACAAAATGCAATGCATTGGATCAGTTGGGAGAAACTGTCACAACCAAAAGCGGCCGGTGGGCTGGGGTTCCGGGATATGCATACGTTCAACCTGGCGATGTTGTCAAGGCAGGGGTGGAGGCTACTTCAAAACCCAACCAGCCTGTGTGCAAGGATCTTGAAAGCCCGGTATTTCCCTCACTGTAGTGTCCTTGAGGCCGAAGTCCATGAAGGTATCTCTTATTCTTGGCGTAGCATTCTTCATGGGCTGGATCTTGTGAAGCGTGGATACATCTGGAGGATAGGAGATGGCACAAGGGTCAATATTTGGACCGATCCATGGATACCTAGACCGTGGTCAAGGCGTGTCATCACACCGAAGGGAGCCAGCCTTCTAACGCACGTCGCTGATCTAATCTGCCCTATCACCGGTGGCTGGGACGAACGCCTCATAAGGGATACATTTCATGCAGAAGATGCTCGTCATATTCTGCAGATTCCCTGCGCGAGGGGGTGGAAGACTTCATAGCATGGCATTTTGACAGCAGGGGCTACCACTCTGTGAAAAGTGCCTATAAACTTCAGATGGAGCTGAATAAACATACACAAGAAGGAGCACCAGGATCGAGTTCAGTGCGAGCTGGTCAGCTAAATAGCGTGGAGGATCAATCCTGGAAGCGCATATGGAAACTCCCGTGTCCGCCGAAACTGCACATGTTCGTATGGCGCATCAGGCACGAGTCCTTGGCCCTGTGCGTGAACCTTCAGAACAGAGGTATATCTCTGGAGAAATCAAACTGCTTACTATGTGGCAGAGGGGAGGAGGACGGTGGACATTTATTTATCAAGTGCAAATGGGTGAAGGAGGTGTGGAGGCATCTAGGCCTGGAGCACGAACGCAGCCAGCTAGAACAGATCACTAGTGTACATGCGATGCTTGATATACTGTGGGAGTTAGAGGAAAAGAAGCGTGTTCTAATAATAACCTTCTGGTGGCAATGGTGGAATCAGAGGAATAAGGTCCGGGAAGGTGAGACGCCCATGCAAGTGGAAGAGATGGTCAGAAGAATCCGCTGCAATGCACTAGAGTATGAGGAAGTCTTTACGCCGAAGAAGAAGACGAGGCCGCCGGAGAAGTGGAATCCACCGCACACAGAGACGGTTAAGTTTAACCTTGATGGAGCGTTCCCTCCAGGATGCTCTATGGGTGGATGGGGTGTGATTGCTCGAGATAGCTCGGGGCAGGTTCTTGCTGCTCGGGCCGGCCGGCAGGAGAATATCCAAGATGCGTTTGGGGCAGAGGTCAATGCATTGGCAGCGGCAGTGAGGACGGCGTCGGAACTGGGAGCAATGAGGGTTGCCTTTGAAACCGACTCACAGTTACTTGCTGAGGCCATGAACGCCCGTGCGGCAGACTCCTCACCTTATGCATCGATCATTGAAGACCTCAAATACCAGATGAAAATGTGGTTTTCGAAGTTTAGCATCATTGCTTGTAGACGGTCTGCGAATTCAGCAGCACATGAACTAGCCAAGATAGGTCGTATGTGTCTTCCTAATAACTATATGGAGTGGAACTCTATTGTACCGCCCAGTGTGGCTGCTTGTGTCTCGGGTGACATTGCCCGAGCACCGTTAAATCTATAAAGCGTTGCTTTGCCTTCAAAAAAAAAATCCTGTACTCAGTATACTTGCCCATGAGGCTGAATAATACATCTATCATATTCCGCCAATCTCCCTTTCTATCCCTTCTAACAGTTTGGTTCTTCTTCATGCCATCCTATAGACTTCTAAAGTTCCATGAGGCGGACGTGCAGCCTAGACTGGGACGGGCTCTCATGTTGGACTGCACGTCGGTCTCTCCCAACGAGGCTGCACGATGCGGGAGTTGGATTGGACGACCTCCAATCGGGACTGAACGTGCGCGTCTGCACGGCTGTTTTTATTCCGATTTCACAAATAAGTACAGGATCTAGGATTGGAGTCAGGCTGCTTGATTAATTCCGTGCAAGGCTAGCTAGCTTTTGATCGATGGGAAACACACATGTATACTACAGCCAAGTGGCATCACCGATTTGCTCGCTCAGCTTCGCTGATTCTTTTGTCCATAGCAAAACGCACCAGTGCCAACATGTTACATGCGGGATGAAAATTTAGAGTACGGCTTTTGTTTTATCATCTTCGATTTCTTTGTGTTCCCTCCATTGAGTACACTTAATTTTTCTGTACATACTTCACGTTTCCAGAATGCAAGCAAAATCATTGTTCTTCGTGAACTTCTATATAAGTATAACTATGTATAATACTAGCCTGAGATTCGGCTTGGTGACTAGTACTACCTCCGTTCCGATTTAATTTAAACTAAAACCACGACGAGTAAATCGGAACGGAGGGAGTAGTATACAAGACTGAAATGAGTGTAAACATGTAGCCCAAGCTTCTTTGAGGCTCTCTCTAAAATGTCAATTATCATCCTGATTTGGTCAATCCAATTCAACAAGAGTCATGGGTGTTTGTGA
Source organism: Aegilops longissima (assembly GCA_021605205.1). Lineage (NCBI taxonomy): Eukaryota > Viridiplantae > Streptophyta > Magnoliopsida > Poales > Poaceae > Aegilops > Aegilops longissima. The sequence continues at coordinate 2,963 of JAHIAM010016634.1, forward strand.
CTGTAAGATTCCAGCTAGCTCTATTATCAATAAAACCGAGAGGGGCGGAGGGGCCTAGTTAGGCAAGCATGATAGACCCTCTAATCGGTAAAATGACAGCAACAAACGAACCAGTAACTGGATGTGAATTAACATATATACCAGATATCCTTGCGGACTCCGACCAGGAGGCCCCTCTCGGCGGCGGCGGCAGAGGCGGCCACGCTAATGGCGCCACCCAGCATCGACCTTGCCATGCTCAACACCGTTTCCACCATGATCTCCGACCGGTTGTGATGATAACAGTAATAAGCTCCTCACAATGGGGTCTGTGCTGAGGGCTAAGGAATTTGTATGATGCACTTTCGTAGCCAACAGCCTGTGATCACCGCACTGTTTTCCCTTAAACAGACGTGCGGTCCACTCTAACCACGATCATGCCTTGCATGATATGACCACCCAAATGACAACAGGGCGTTCATATAAACTTGTGAATCAATTCTTTGAAAAAAGAATGGAATCAATCAGTTGATTTTAAGCAGTCAACGACTCTAATCGATGGGCCTCACTTTTTTATTTATTTCGGCTGCCTTTCAATTATGAACAGCCAATTTCCCTAACAATAGCTACAATCATTTGGGAGGTCACCGCCATTTTATCGACTTACTATGTTTTGGTTGGTTAAGGTTGATAACAATGGGAAATATCATATCCCATTATGACGCATATGTACTAATGTATGATACTACATCCATAATGAATAATATCATAGCTTATTATCATATTAGCATCATTTATTGCCATGCATGATACTAGAATATACTCCCTCCATTCTTAAATATAAGTTTTTGTAGAGATTTCACTATGGACCACATATGGATGCATATAGTGCATTTTAGAGTGTAGATTCACTCATTTTGCTTCGTATGTGGTCCATCGTGGAATGTCTTCAAAGACTTATATTTAGGAACGGAGGAAGTAATTTAATATTATAATGTATCATATCATGATACTCAATCCTCTCTCTCTTTATTTAATTATGTGTGACCCCAACAAAATTGTTTAGTTGCCACTCATTCTACTAGCTATGGTACTCTCATTCTCACCAGCTTAAGAGAATCTTCAGCCCTTTCTCCATAATTCTTTAATTCTAGGCAAAAGATCATTTAGGGAATTAACTCAGCTAGCCCTTTCCCTATATGTATAATAATCCTTTCAATATTTGAGGAGTTATGCGTCAAAATTGATCCTGCAGCCTAAATTTGCTCTCAAAACATCAATTCTCGGTAAATTCCGGCCCCTTTCATGACACTCACTCTCTTCGGAGGACTCCCGCATCCATGGTCGTAGTCATCATGTGCATCGCATGAGCGCGACAAGATGTCGTGACATGCACCGTGGTGGTGCTGGTCGAGAGCACGAGAACAACAACCGTCGCACAGGGTGGACGCAGGAAAAAATTATGGAAGCCCTGATATAAACAGGGGTGCGTGTAAATAATGTGTTCACAAGCTTGAATAGATTGTTAGAACCGGAATGTGGCTTGTTCTACTGACCATTTTGAACTATAACCTCGTCAACAGCTGACACCATTTGGGTCGGAGTCACCTCCTGAAATCCAAGCTTGTGGTAGCAGATTACAATTGCAACTCCGACCAGTCACCTGGTCGGCTATGGCGACGCCGTTGCATAGGTTAAAGGCAGCGCCAATATAGGTTGCTCCCTGTCTACAAAATGTCCGACAACAAAAATGGAGAATTTCCAAAGTAGGGCTGTTTTTTCGATAAAGAGAATATATTAATATCAGGAAGATACCAATCACACTCAGCCTCTGGAACAACACAATACCCTAATTGCATTACACATGCACACAGCCAAAAAAAGAAAAGTCCCGCTACAGAGTTCTAGTCCTGCAGCAGCAGTACACCCACCATCAAAACAACACATGAAGTCCAAGTTCTCCAAAAGTGACGCCTCAAAGAAGAAAACAATGAACAAGCACCTTCATCACCCGATAGTAGATCTTGGGTTTTCACCCTGAAGCTAGTCCCCGCTCTCAAAACAATACGTTCAACAAAGCCATTGCCAGACACAACCAATTAGGCCAAACCTTGGATTTACACCCTGAGAGGTAAGACTTTGAACTGCACATGTGCTTTCGCCCCCACTTACATACCGCTACTATGAAATCCGTAAGTGCAAGCAAGTTCCTCATCACCACAAAAGGCTCCAATGACCATTACTAGTCCTCTGATCTCGGCTTCCATGACATTCTTCACCTCTGACTTCACCATGGAACTAAACATATCCCATGATGGCAACAGATAGCAAAGCTTCTTATCGCTCCATCCTTACCGGAGAACCCATGGGCACGACCGAATCCCAACCGATCCAGCAATCTCGAGGAATAACGCGCCCATGGGAGTTCACCGGCAGAGCCTTCCGGAACCCGACACTCCGACCAGATCAAGGAGGACAGGCATCAGGAACATCTTCATCTTGTCACTTGAGGAACCCTAGGACCGCCCCCTTAATTCAGGTCGAGCCCGCAGCCCCCAGCCGCCGGCCGGCACCCTGGATCAGATCGGAGCCAGATGCGAGGGTGCTTCGGTGGCACAGGGATGCGCCAATTTGGATCAGATCAGGAGCATCACGGGCGCCAGGAAAGGGTGCTTCGCCGGTAGCCAACGACGCTCGGCCACGCCATGAAGGAGCAGGCCACGCACCGCCTCGGCCATGCATGGACAAGCACCAGCACCATGGACGACCGGTGCTTCAGCCTTGAATCTGAGGGGAAAATGCTGCGCCGTGAGAGAGAGCTCGCCCCGCCGCCACCGTCCGCGGCACGCGCTTAGCCCGGCCGCCTCCTCCAGTGACGGTGAGGGGGAATGGAGGGGTGGGGCTTGCGGTGGCCGGCAACTGGGTCTCCCCTGTGTCGCTCGTGAGACGACACATGGGTCAGGGCGTTTACTTTTAGTGCGTAACGGGTTGTGGTCAGTGGCGGAGCTTCAGCAAGGCTCAAAGGGTCGTGGCCCGCCGATAGCTGGAGCAATTTTTGTTATAAAGACTAGCCCACAACACTGACCTACATGCAGAGCAGGAACGCACCAGCTTGAGTGAAGCATCCGTTCGGTTGTTCCTTGATAAGAGCACTCAGTGGAGGAGCTCAGGGTCCGGCAGCGCACATCAGTCGTCGGCTGCCATGACGCCCGCCACCATGGTCGAATGCCATGGCTTATTTTGTGCTCCCTGGCCCACTCAACTTTTATTTTGTAGCTCCGCGTTGGGAACTGTGGTCAGTATACTTTACTTTACTCCAAAGTAGGGATGTTAGTATACTAAAATCAGACTACATGATTACAAAATGCAGAATAAATAATATCTCCAGCGGAATATGGAAACCGCAATCATATATTCATGGCTTGGAAGATGTAGCAGCCATAGCATGAATATACGAGTGAAATTCAATTTGCCAAACTTGCTCAGTAGCTTTTCATCCAGGCCCATACATACCTCCCTTACAAAGCAGAGTACAAATACAGGGGCAGCAACAAACAGAGAAGGTGAAAGCCAACCATATCGATCATAGGCATCCGATCCTCCCTCCTCGAGCCGCCGCGACCCCTCTCCTCGATCCCTTCCCTCCTGACCTCCTCCCCCAGATCCGACCTAGAGTTTCGAGCCGCCGTTGCCCCTCTCGACGCCGCTACTGGAGCTCCACAGGAAAAGCCCCGGACGGGGATGATGGCGGCGGTGGAGCCTTCCTACGCCACAGCTCTGGGATGCGGTTGCGTTGGAGATCCATGCGGGTGTCTTGGAAGTGTTCGTCGTCCGGCATCGCCGGCGCAGCGGTGAGGGCCCCTCCACCGTCGATGGCTCACCCATGCGGGTTGGCAATTGCGGGCTGTGGTGCGGCTTCGGTCGTACGGTTTCCTGGCGGCAGACGTCACCTCATGGGCGTACTGGATGACGGAGGAGGTCGATCTGGTGGTCAAGCTGGGGATGGCGCGAATTTCCCAGCGAAAGCTTGGTTTGGACTTAGCAAGGATCATCGACAGTGGCGCCCGCGAGCGTCATTACCTCGTTGGAGGCGTTTTGGGGCAATTCGTGTTTCCCGTGTGCCCAGAGGAAACCCTATATTCGGGTATTCTGGATCGTATGAAGGCGAGGTTCCTATGTCTTTACCCCCTTGGGGGCATCATCTTTGGGGTTGTACACTGGCTGGGGGGATAAGTATTTGGCTTGGTGCCTGGGCGCAGACCTATGTATGTTTCTCGTGTGGTGACCAAGGTAGAGCGGCGTGCCATCTATAGTATTGGTGACAGTGAGTCTTGGTGGCAAGGTGCAACAGGGGTCGATGCTGGATATCGTTTGATGGACGCACGTAGGAGGCATGCACTATTTGGTGTCGTGGTGGCGTCGACGGTAGAAGAGTCCGGCAAGATCAACGCATTGATTGCCCTTGAAGATGAGACTACGGAAGAAGGCGACGACAAATTCTACAGTCTTGCGCATGTGGTGCATGTTGAGGGTCTGCTAGACGTTGTTGTGTGTGGCGCGTGGTGAGGGCACATCATCAATCTTGTAGTTAGGGAGACCGTCTTCGTCACAAAGGTAGCTTTGGATTGACCTATGTGTTTACTTTATAAGACCTTGTCTAGTACTACAATAAAGATGGTTATATGCATCGCACAATGCACAGACAGAGAGCTAGCCTATATCGTCCTTGTAGGCGAGATATAGCTTTGGTGCTCTCCTATAGCGACCCGGCTTCCTCTCTCAACCTGACTCACCCCTTTAGCCCGGTGGGTGACCCATTGATTCCGGCGACCAATACAGCAGCGTGAAACGAGGTAATAGTCCCCGCCCGTGAGGTGAAAATTGGTGGCGATCTCGGGGTTGAGGAGACAAAGAAGCAAAAAATTAATCTAGTTTTTAGAATGTGAAATTCCTCTTCTCCGTTTTCCAATTTCTCTAGCTACGTAGGCACTTTGAAGTAGACCTAGTGTCCGCAAAATTGTACCACCCCCTCCCATGCAGCTGTGATTATCTCCATGTTGCCGCTACCTTTCCTCCTCCAAAACACGTGAACTACACCTATCCATACGCCCCATATAATTTTTCAAGATGATGTGTTTCCAAATGGCCCCCATATATACACTGGTGGAAAAAAGGCCTTTGGTCGCGGTTCGCAACTGCCATTAGTCGCGGTTGCGCAACCGCGACCAAATAAGCGCGACTAAAGCCCCCCACCTTTAGTCGCGGCTGCTTAAGAACCGCGACTAACGGCCCGTCCACGTGGGCGCCAGGCGGCCGTCGGGGCGGAGGACCTTTAGTCGCGGTTCTTCTGGCCAACCGCGACTAAAGGCCGCCACAGGTTTAGGGTTTTAGCCCCCCTAAACCTGTTTTCTGTTTAATTTGTATTGTTTTATTTCTTTTGTGCTTTATTTTAATTTTGAAGGAGTTTCATATATTCTACGGTACTACATACATGCATATGAATGTACAATTTCAAATAAATTTGAAATTAGAACCAAAAAGAATTCAAGAGGAATATACAATATATATTCAATATCATCGGATGACCATATACAATTTTGAACAAGTTTCCATACATGATTTAATCCATATAAAGTTCTACGTCCTCGTAATAGTGTTCTCCTTTAGGATGGAGGACTTCCCTGCTGAACCATCCAGCTAGTTCCTCTTGAAGTGGTCGGAAGCGAGCTTCGGACTAAGCGTCCACGGAGGTTATTCCTCCGAGCATTGGTATCACTCGGAACCCGCTCAGAGGTGTATCTCGGATCATCTCACTGAACATAGTATCCACATAGATTGGTCTCCGGTGGCTGAATATCCCCAGCATTCTTAGCCTTTGACCTTTTGAATTCTAGCTCTTTTTGAATTCACGGCCTTTGTATCTACGAACCGTCTCCAAACCCTACGAGGCAAAGAAAATTAAATGAACAAGAGAGTTATTAGTTACTTGATATTAGGAAATGAACGAAATAGGCCGATCGATATAGAGCGCAAATGAATGAAAATAATTACTTCTGCAGCATTCTTCTCATGCCGCCCCAAAGCTTTGGATCCATATTCAGAGAGTCGTGGACGAGACATTCTGAGGTGTTAACTTTAATTACTAGCAGAATCCAGTGGAACCTGCGGACACGATACATGCACAGTACGTCATGCATAACTCATCGATTAGCCGGCCACATACCATGCATGGAGTAAACAAAAGAGAATGTGCTCAAGACAGAAACACTCACTCAAAATGGTAAGGAAATAGAATATCACTTTTGAGTTCCTGCTTTGTAAGAAACTGCCACAGGTCTGCCTCCACGTCGGCGGGGTGACGCTCCAACACATGTCCATTAACGATGTGTGGGTCAATGAACCCAACATCATGGATGTTCCTTACTCTGCATTCCTTAATCTTCATTCTGCATGTATAATAGCGGACACAACAATATAGTTAGGACATATATATAGTGCAGGCAATATGAACGAGATGGGGTAGAAATTAATAAATCACTTACGAACGTAGCAACCGATGATAGATTTGTCGAGCTCGCGAGATTGAAAAGCTGGAACAATTCACTCAGTTCAATTTGTACATAGTAATGTTTGAAGTGATGCTCATGTCTAACTTCCGCATAAATATATTCTTTGGCGTTTTTATTTTTTATGTAACCCTTGTACCATTTCAGCAGACCTTTCATTTGTGGAGGTAGATCCTTTTCCTGCGCAGGCTCGACGAGAGGCCCATTCTTGACATATGTAATTACTACCTCCTTCACTGGCGCCTCATCAAGGCCTAACAGTTCACGAAGAGTAATACCTAAGTTGGCCGCTTGTTCTCTGGCACTCGTTACAGTCAATCCCTGTGTTGCCGCAGCTTGTATGATCTCGGGGTCATCCGGACAGAAGGCTTCCACTATAAGCGGGGCAATCGATTGTTTACTTTGTTCCCCGAGCTGGGCAACTTGTTTCCCGCTTTTTTTACTTTCGCCTTCTCCGCTCTTTGTTCTCCTTGAACATGAGTGCCTGCCTGCAAGTTCACGTGCATAGTCGTTAGGCAGATTCTTCGCGGCTTGGGACGGTGTGCTCAAAAATGACTTAGCCCACTTCTTTTGCTCATCAGAAAATACTGGCTTGGGCTCGGGCTCTCTTTTCTTCTTGCAGTCCGCCTTCCATTTCTCCAAATCAGCAGCCGCGGCCGCGTCGACTTCCTCGGCACTACGTTCCCAAGGCCTTGTGGGAGAGGCTTGATGATGGCTCCGTACCTTTGTGGTCTTAGGTACATAAGGGTCCGGGTTAATAATCCAGGACTGCTTCTGCCTCTTTGCCGGAGGTGGATTGGGGGGCGGCGTCTGATCACCCGCCGGACGAGGACTGGGGTGCGGCGGCTGATCACCCGCCGGACGTTGTGGACTGGGGGGCGGCGTCGGCTGACGTGATGGAGGTGTAGGTGAACCGCCACCACCACCACCACCACCACCACCACCACCACCGCCACCGCCACCACCGTAGGGGGGTGGACTTGTTGTCCTTGGCGCCTCGCCTGGAAACTTGATAAACTTCTTTTGCCATAGAATGAAATGGCGCTTGACATCTCCAAGTCTTTTCTCCCTTTGGTGTAGCAATGTCAATCTCCAGGTCCTCAAACCCTTGGACTATGTCCTCCACCGTGACACGAGCATAGCCATCTTGAATGGGGTTGTTGTGGTGGAGTGCTCCAGGTAAACATGGTAAAGCACTGCCGATGGCTACCTTCATGGACATGTTCCCGATAGGATAATACAGATGACATTCTTGCATCTCCTTTATATCGCCCACGGGTAGCGAGGAGGCTCCGGTGCAGTAATTTCGACCACCGAGGCTCCGGTGCAGTAATTTCGACCACCGAGGCTCCGGTGCAGTAATTTCGATCGTCGGTGCATCTGCACCAGCCGGTGGGGCCTCCGTGGAAGCCACGCTGCTTCTCCGCTGCTGGCTTCCGAGATCCGCTGGATGATCTTCATGCTGCACCGAGCTGCATCTCTTTCGCTACTAGTACACTCATGGTTTTCTTCATCACATCCATTTCCGATGCCAACCGCGCCACAACATCTGCTTCCCGATCCATCTTTCTCTTACGGCTCGTAACCGTCAGACGGGTCATCGCTCGGGGAACCCTATTTTCCACGGAATGTGCCCCATGCCTCGTACTACGTCCTCCGTGTTCAGGATTCCCGAGGGCTTTTGTCAGCGTCGTTCTCTCTGTTGAACTTGATCTTCCCTGTTGAGCATCCTTCATTGCGTCAATAAGGGCTTGGGTGGGTTTAATTAATTTGCCCGGTAAACACACTCCCCTGTCTCCGGTTCAGCGTTCCCCATGCCCGTACCACCAGCTTTTGGCCCTTGGGTCCCATCCTCCGCACTGGACGGATTCCTCGCGCCCTCAGCTCGTTCTCCATCTTCTCCAACCTAGGCACCCAAATGCGATACCCTCCTGGCCCCATAACATGATTGTACTCCTTCTTAGCCGCATTTTCCTTATTTTTTCGATATTTGAATGAACTGCTCCGATTTCTTTTGCTTCACAAATTCTGGCCAATCATGTTTCAGTTTCTCATATTGTCCTTTGAAACCGGAGTCTTGTTCTGCTTGACAAAGTCACGGGCTAGATTTTGCTTGAATTTCCGGAATGCGTCGGCCATCTTATGAAGAGCGAACTGTTTGACTAGCCTCCTCCTCTCCTTGTTTTCCTCAATCTTGTTACCCTCCTCATCGAATTTGTTGTATTCGGAGGTAGAACGAAATGTTCCATAAGCTTCTTGAAGCAATCTTTTTGTTCTCTTATCGACAAAAGTGAAACCATCAATTCGTGCCTTCTTTGGCTCATTCCACTCCTGGACGGTGATCGAGACGTTGTCTCTAACAATGGCTCCGCATTGGCTGACAAACTTGGTGGCGTTCTTGCGGGGCTCCAGCGGCCTGCCGGTTGCCTCGTCGACAACCTCGATGGTGCATGTTTCTCCTTGTTTCATCGTCTTGGTTGCGCCACGCTTTGACGACGTACTCGATTGTTTGACGATCCGCCGAGGGCTAAAATAAGAAAGAGAGTCGCGCGTTAGTACACATATTTATTCAAATCAGTTAGTTTGTATCACCGAGGCTCAATGTATATATATACCTCGGCGCCGGAGGTGGTTGCTACTTCCATTTGAAGATCGTCGTTTATCGACGTTTGTTCGGCATCATCTTGCTGACGGCGCCCTTCATCTTCACCGTCAAGGTTCAGATAAGAAGAGATATCATCTTCTTCTTCTCCGGTCGGCACATATAGAATATCGCCGTTTATGATGCCGAGCATATGTGCTTCACCGTCCGGATCATAGTTGTCCATAATCGGGTCAGCTCTATCGTCCGCCATTATGTCAGTCCTGAAAACATGTAGTAAAAACAAATTAATTAAGTGAAGAAGGGGGGCGGTGGCGGTGGCGGTGGCGAAAGGGCGGTGGCAAAAGGAGGGGGCGAGGAAGGGGTGGGAGAGGGTGTCGCGGTAGAGCGCGAGACGGGGCGGCAGACGACGGCGTCACGGAGAGGGAGGAAATTCCAATTTGTCATGTCGCGAACCCAAAATGGGCCGGCCCAGGTGAGCTACGTCCTGTGAGACGCGTCGACTTTTTGATGCAAAGAGCGTCACACAGGGCTGGATATGGCCGAGCCTGGGTCTTAGCCGGGCTGCAGTTGCAGCCTCCGCGGCTGTACTGCTGCTAATGCACCGGCCCGTTGTAGCCGACGCCGAAACAGTGATTAGGATACGTTGGAATTTCCTATATGACGCTGTCTGCGTCAAACTGTCGAGCGAACGCACCTACGAGCGACCAGAGCGAACGATTTGGGTCGGCCCATCACGTAAATCCTTCACGTCCGGTTTTAGGAACCTTCCGAGGGTTCCCAACCCTTTTTTTATTTTCATTTCTTTTCCTTTCTTTTTCTGTTTCGTTTTTCTTTTCTTTTTTTGTTTATTGTTCTTTTTCTTTTTCTTTTTAAAAAATGTTCTCCTTTTAAAAAATGTTCTATTTTTCAAAAATGTTCATATTTTCAAAAAATGTTCGATTTTCACAAATTTGTTCGTGTTTTCAAATTTTGTTCCGGAGTTTCAGAAAATTGTTTGTGTTTTCAATTTTTTTGCGGTTGTTTCAAAAATGTTTCCGATTTCAAGAAAAATTCACATATTCAAATTTTCTTCACTTTTTATAAAATTATTCGTGTTTTGAAATTTTGTTGGAGTTCCAAAAATGTTGGGTTTTCACAAAAATTTAGGAGTTTCAAAAATTTTCCCGTATTTAAATTTTGTTCATGGATCCAAAAATGTTTGTGCTTTTGAATTTTGTTCAAGTTTCAAAAATATTCATGTTTACATAATTTTAAAATGTTCCGAGGCGGCGTGGGCGTCGCCGACAGCTGCCAACCGTTCTGTGGCGCTCGGCCCGCCCTCGCCTGCTGGTCCGCCCTTCCCGACGGGTTCGCGCGGCGATCAAGGCCGTGGCCTGGTCGTGGGCTGGGCGCCCGAGGAGGAGGTGCTGGCGCGCGCCCCGGGCGGGTTCGGGACGCACGGCGGTGGAACTCGCCCCGAGGGCGCGCGGAGGCGTGCCCATGCTCTGCCGGCCCTGCTTCGGCGACCAGATGGGCAACGCGAGGTACGTGGAGCACGTGTGGTGCGCCGGGATCGCGCTGGACGGCGGCGGCCTCGAACGGGGAGCGGTGGAGGCGGCCGTCCGGCGGCTGATGCGGGGCAAGGAGGGGGAGGAGATGAGGGGGCGAGCACGCGAGCTCAGGACTGGCCGGAGGGGAGAGCGAGGCGGCAGTACCGAGGGCCGGCGGGCGGCTGCTGTGGGCGAGGGCGACGGCGGGCGGCGCGGCGGGCGAGGGCGACGGCGGCGGCGCCGAGGGCGAGGGCGACGGCGGGGCGCCGAGGGCGCGGCAGAGACGAACAGCGAGAAACGGCGGGCGTCGAGGAGCCTTGTATTTATAGCCCCCCCTTTAGTCGCGGTTGGCGGCGAGACCCGCGACTAAAGGTGCCCTTTAGTCGCGGGTCTCCTGCCCAACCGCGACTAAAGGGGTTTTATGAGTTTTTATGTTCAGCGCTTCACCTTTAGTCGTGGTTGGTCTGGCCAATCATGACTAAAACCCTTTTAGTCGCGGTTGGTCTGCCAACCGCGACTAAAACGCCATGAGTTTAGGGTTTTAGCCCCCCAAACCTGTTTTCTGTTTAATTTGTATTGTTTTCTTTTTAATTTGTATTGTTTTCTGTTTAATTTGTATTGTTTTATTTCTTTTGTGCTTTATTTTAATTTTGAAGGAGTTTCACATATTCTACGGTACTACATACATGCATATGAATGTACAATTTCAAACAAATTTGAAATTAGAACCAAAAGAATTCAAGAGGAATATACAATATATATTCAATATCATCGGATGACCATATACAATTTTGAACAAGTTTCCATACATAATTTAATGCATATAAAGTTCTCGTCCTTTGTATCTACTGAACCGTCTCCAAACCCTACGAGGCAAATACAAATAATATGTCAAAATAAAACTAATTCAATTCAATATGTTAAAATACAAATAATATATCAAAAATTCAGAAAAATAGAACTAATTCATTTCAAAATTCTAAAATACAAATAATATATCAAAAATTCAGAGAAGTTCTTCCCGCCGCCTCTGTCTTCCCACAAGTTCTTCCCGCCAGTCTTCCCGCCATTCTTTCCGCCTATGTCTTCCGCCATTTCTTCACGCCTCTATCTTGGCGCACAGTCGATGCTCCTTTTATAGGCACGGCGCCGCTTCTGCTTTGTCTTGTTCCTCCGACAGAGGCGTCATGCGCTACCCACGCTGCGTCTGTCTAACCTTTAGTACGGTTGCACCAACCAGCGGGACTAAAGGTTAGAT
>JAHIAM010016636.1:0-10364 GCA_021605205.1 Aegilops longissima
GTGGCCCGGGCGCCGTTGGAGCGGTGGCGGACGTGTCCGGCCAATCGGACCGTCCGTGGGAAGGGCGAGGCTAGGGTTAGGGTGGAGTTGATCGGGATTTGGGGAGGGTGTTTATAGGTAGAAGGAGCTAGGAAGCTCCAAATGATGTCTGTTTTCCCACGATCGTGATCGAGCAGCGATGGACATGGATGGGAGCTAGATGGGTTATTGGGCTGTTCTGGAGGGTGTTGGGCTGCAACAAAGAGGCCTTTCTGAGAGTCGGTTAACCGTTGGAGTCAGCGAGCTCCAAATGACCGAAACTTGCAGGTGGTCTACGGTGGTGTACCAAGGCCACTTGGCAAACCTCGGTCCATTCAGAAAGTTTAGTACCGCTCACGGAAAAAGCGTAAAAGGGCGCGGGGGACATAGGAGTCTGGGATTGCAAAAGCGGACAGCAGGGGAAAAGCTCGGAATCATGAGGCGAACACGTATGAAAATGAGATGCACATGATGACATGATATGAAATGCATGACATGGACAAAATGCAAAAATGAAGAAAAACCCAACCACGGAGGAATAACATATCACAATGCGAAAATGGCAAGAGTTGGAGTTACAAATATGGAAAGTTACATCCGGGGTGTTACGTCGCACACTCAGCGGTGGTAGAGCGAACCTGATTCCACTTCAATGAGGTCTATGTCGCGGACCCTCGGACTTGTCTCCGACCATAGGCTCGGACCGCGTGCATCCTGCCCATCGGATCGGCGAGCACCGATCATGGAGTTTTGCTCGCGGATATCTTTCAGGCCTTTTCGCCCTTTGGTGATGTGATAAATTCATTAAAATCTCTATCCTTGTCAGGAAACTCTTGGCGAACTATGTACGCTGAGTGGGAAAGCGGACGACAAAAGATTGTTACCCACCACCACCCCTTAATAGCCAATGTCGACAACTTAAGCTGACATGCTTGATTTCGACTCGAAGACATCGGCGGTATAGAGCGGCGATCTTTGGAGAAAAACGAGAACCACCACCCGATGGGACAGCCACCTCATCATATGACATATCCATGGTGGACACACCAAGAAAACAATGGCGAGATTAAGCGGATGCAGCGAGGTGACCCTCTTGAGAAGCAACCTAAGCGCCCGACATCGGCGCGCTCTAAACCTCGCCATAGCAAAAACACGATCGGCACCGAGACAATAGCACTCGGATGGCCTGAAGGCGAAAACAATCCGCCCAGCCAAGTTTGAACAGGCGAGGACGAGAGGGCGAGGCAAAGCTAGCCCTAATGAGCAGACAGCGGATGAAGACTCGAAGGGCGACAACTATATGCCTCTCTCCGAAGGCGAGGTGAGCCTTGGCGATGATGAATTTATCGTGCATGAGGATCCCATCGAGAAGGGCGCTTCAGCCGGCTTATAACCCTTTGCAAAAGAGCTGAAGAAAAAACAGCACACTTCAAAGCTGATCAAGATCTGCTAATGCCAGACGGAATTTGAGGTCTGGCGGCGAGGAATCGGACTCGGCGACCAACCAAAATCTACCGAGGTGCGGTTGTTACCTCAATTGAGAGCGGAGCTAGACCTATACTACCGGCGAGGATCGGTGACCGACCACCTCGTGGCTGAGATAAGCGGCATATCAACGAACACCAGCCCGCACCCGTCGCCAATCAAACAAAAACATGAAGGCGGGGCTACCACGACCTGCGAGACAAACTGAAAAACAAAGCGGGACAATCAAGATCGATCTACGGATCACGGGCGTGCCCCAATGCATAACGATACTGCCATGCGGATATACTAAATACAAACGGTCAAGGCGAACACAGCAGACCAGATTCATCCGAACTGCATCGTGATGTAGCCCACCATGAAGTACCACCCCCTATGCTTCTTTGGCGAAGTAATGGGGCATGAATTCAGAAGGGTTTAAACCCGTAAACAGCGGACCATATGATGGGACAAGAGACACATGGTATGGATTGAAGATTTCCTTCTCCCGTTCACATGGCCCTGGCGATGATCGCATGCCATCAAGTACATCCACTAAAGCTCAAGGGACCGGCTCGACATTGGCTGAATAGTCTGCGGCAAACTCCATGGCAGTTAGGAGAACACGGAAGGCGCATTCCTTGACAACTTCCGGGGCACTTATGTGCGACCACGGGACGATGACTTAAGTCACATAACCCAACAGCCGGAGAGTCAGCCGAGAAATCTGGACTCGGTTCCTAACTAAAAGAACCAAATTGTCATTGTCCTTATCGAAGCCCTAGCAGCCTTTAAGCATAACATCCGTGATGAGTGGCTCGCCCGACACCTTGTCAAGAAGCGAAATCCATGGCAGCCCTTACGACACTCATGACCTGCTTTTGTGCGAGCGAGGACAGCTGGTTGGCTCGTAGCAACAGCACATCAAGAAATCGACACTTGGACGCCATAGATATGGCAGCAAGCCCGGCGCAACAAACACAAGTGAGGAGTCTGGATTAGGGGTGTCGGGATTGCTGGACTATAACCTTTGGCGGACTCTGGACTATGAAGATACAAGATTGAAGACTTCGTCCGTGTCGGATGGGACTTTCCTTGCGTGGAAGGCAAGCTTGGCGATGCGGATATGTAGATCTCCTCCCATTGTAACCGACTCTGTGTAACCCTAGCTGAGGAGTCCTGGATTAGGGGGTGTCGGATGGCGGACTACGCCTTTGGCGAACTCTGGACTATGAAGATACAAGATTGAAGACTTCATCCGTGTCAGGATGGGACTTTCCTTGGCGTGGAAGGCAAGCTTGGCGTCTGGATGTGTAGATCTCCTCCCATTGTAACCGACTCTGTGTAACCTAGCCCTTTCGGTGTCTATATAACGGAGGGTTTTAGATCCGTGGGACAAACAACAATCATACCATAGGCTAGCTTGAGGGTTTAGCATCTACGATCTCGTGGTAGATCTGCTCTTGTACTACCCATATCATCAATATTAATAAAGCGGGGTAGGGTTTTACCTCCATCGAGAGGGCCGAACCTGAGTAAAAACATCGTGTCCCTTGTCTCCTGTTACCATCCGCCTAGACACAGTTCGGGACCCCCTACCGAGATCCACGGTTTGACACCGACATTGGTTCTTTCATTGAGAGTTCCTTTGTGCGTCAGCCATCGGGAAGGATGCCTCATCCGTCTTTAAAAGGCGGTCTTTTCTAAAGAGCTTTGGCTATTGGCCAAACTCTCCGGCTAAGCGGTTTTCTTATGACCACTGTTGGCCCGCCCTGGCGATGACTTCTCAGGTCCGAAAGCAATCTTCCGTCAACTCGGAACTGCGAGCTGCTAGATCCGGCGGAGCTCTCTTCCTAAGCGAGCTCTGGATCGCGCCCGCACAGGAGTCGCTTCTGGACTACGATCGATTGGGCTAAACCCGATCTGAGAGATTAACTCTCCCGGTCACCCATAGCGTCGCTGGTGGAGGAACAATCGGCGACTCTTCATCTATCTTAAGGACTAGCTATGTCCGGATTCGATCCTCAAGCGGATACCCGCGGAGGAGGGCGTCCTCAAGACCTGAACTTAGAATCGGGCAATGGGCTGAGATTCGGTGGACAACATCCAGAATCCAAACTTCGAGTTCGGAAACTCCTTGGACCTTGAGTCTCAGATTGGGTGAGGTTTGGTTTAATTCACCACCCAACCAAACATATGCGATCTACCCAAAATTAGGCAGAGCCCAAGGAAGCAGTACATCATTCTTGGGCCAGATTCCTCTTGGTTATGAAGCAGGATAAAGGCGCGCTGAGGAAAGCGCAATTTCATTCTTCTTCAATAATTGCAGACAAGGGAATCCTCAACGCCATAGGTGCCGTGAAATTACGCTTTGCTGACTTGGCGTCCATAATCGAAAATCTTGTCGCGATGGAAAGCGCTGAAAACGAATTAAGATTTTGGGACAATCGGCCTATATACAAACCAGTCCGAAATAAAAGGGTGCATTATCGCGAGTCACCGGGTTAAACACCAAAAACAAAAAACCCCTACGGGGCATGGAACCGTCTTTGGAGGGATGGCTCAATGGACCTGTAAAATTCATAATCGAGGCGCCACACCAACTCATAGCCTTAGAGCATGTTGGATACTCCGGAAGGTGGCCAAAAGCGGCGAAAGCTTCTAACGAATCCACGAGCACCAGCCGGGGATACGATCAGATGCAGTCTTGAGACTTTCGCATCAAATAATATCGAGAAGCGAACACTCCAGCCTTGGGAAGTCTACCAAGTAAACGATAAACCCATGGGTGACATGGCTATTACCTTTAATGCAAGTAGCGAACCTAAATTCGAACAGCCGAGCACCGCCGCATTGGTCCTCGGTCCAATAGTGGGCGGCTTCGCCTTACCAAAGGTACTCATGGACGGTGGGCGGTTAAACCTCATTCTGAGAAACCCTTGAAAAATGGAAATAGGGGAGCCGCATTGCGAAGCAGCACAACCTTTAGAGAATAATCCCGGTCGGAGCGTGTTGTTAGGGAAAAATCACTTGGATGTGGTGTTAGACCGCCCGGATAATTACAGGTCCGAGGAGGTCACGTTCCAAGTGGCCCGTTCGATGCGGATACCACGCTCTATTAGGCGAGGAGGCATTCACAATTTTTCAAGCTATACCCCATTACGAATGCGTGAAGCTCAAAATGCGGGCCAGCGGAATCATCACTCTTCTTTGGTGACCGGACATAGCACTCCGGCGAAAATAAGACAGCCGCTGGCCCTTGAGGCACTATCAAAGCCCTAGCGGCGAGGCCGGCTCGCTGCTCCACGGTGAGCGAGGACTGACGTGATACTCGATAAAAGATCCAAGTCCACCTCCTTTAAACCGGGACGAAATAGTCAAATTCAAGTCCATCCAACGGACCCTACAAAAAGCGGCCTCCATCGAGCAATTAAACCCGATGTATATGCCGCCTCTAGAAATTCCTCTGCGAAAATTGGGACATTTTGCACGGCACCCTCGGACATGCCGGGAATCCACGCTGGTGGCGAGCACAGCCTAAATATCCTAAAAAGTTCAAGCCGATCAAGCAAGCTCTTGGCGTTTCTCGAACCTAAGAGACAAGCCATGGGAAGAGCTAGCCAAACTATTGGAGGCGGATTCATCGAGAGATATAAAACATCGGACTGGCTAGCAAACCTGGTGATGGTACCAAGAAGGACAAATCCTAAGCGCCTATGCATCGATTTCAAGGACCTCAACAAGGCTTGACCAAGGATCCCTTCCCCTCCCGCATCGATCAAATTATCGATGCTACTGCAGATCTGATTCATTGTGCTTCCTCGGCGCATACTCGGCTACCATCAAATTAAGATGGCGAGCGACCAAGCATAGCGGCATTCATCACCCATATGGCCCATCGCTTCAACACAATGCCCTACGGGTTCAAAAGCGGCGCAACATATCAGCGCATGATTGGACATGATGCGGCAAAACAGATTAGCAAAACGGTGGAGGCATCGTAGATGATGTGGTCGTCGAGAACCAAGCATGTAGAAACTCTAATAGGCGACTTGAGGCTCACATTTGATAACCTCCGAACATATGACATCAAGCAACCCGGAAAAATGCGTTTTGGTACCAGCGGAAGCTCTTGGAAGCTTCATTGTATCTGGTAGAGGAATTGAAGCAAACCCAGCCAAGATCGAGCTCTGTCACAATTGGATATCCCAAAGGACCTCAAACAAATACAAAAATTATTTGGATGCGTGGCGGCTCTAAGCGCTTTATCTCCAACAGGAGAAAAGGCATTGCCCTTATCGCCTCCTCGGACCGAACACTTAGAGTGGGCCGGATCTGCCCGGCGGACTCGAAGAAATAAAGGCCATATTGGCAGCAAACCGGTCTGGCGCGCTAACATCGCGAACCGATGCTATTATACATCGCGGCAACTCATCAAGTTGTAAGCCAAGTGCTTTCGTCGTCGAGCGAAAGCAGACGGACACAAATTCCCTCTCAAAACCAGTTTACTACGTGTCCCTGTCCTCCTCCATGCAAGTCACGGTATCGCATTATCAAAAGATAGCGTCTGGCGTGTTTATGCATCCGGAGCTGCGACACTACTTTCAAGAGTGTTCGATAGCGTAGCCTCGAAGTACCTTTTACGACATTATAAAGAACTGCGTTGACGGGCGGATTGCCAAATGGGTCATTGAGATCCTCCGTTCGACATAACCTATAAGCAGGCGAGCTATTAAATGCAAGTTTTGGCGAACTTAAATGCGAATGGATGAGCTGAACTCCCTAAAAGTCGGCACATATTCCAAGCTGGATCATGCACTTTGTGGCTCTAAAATGTTGGCGGTGCAGGGGCTAGCCGTTCAGCGTCCCCAACAGGAATCAGTTCTATCGTACTCGAGATAATGTATCGGACTCCAACAAGCGGCGAATCTGAGGCCCTTCTCGTGGTCTCCGGATGGCAGTCTCCATGGGCATTCAACGCCTAGAGGTGCTTGCGAGGATTGAACCTCGCGATATCCCAAATAAATGGAACTTTGATGCCAGGATCCGAAAATGGCAACTTATCATAGCGCCGTCCTAAAATGTTAGCTCGGTTCTAAGGGCTCGAATTTCACCATATAGCTCGGAAAACAATCGGCGCGGCGTCTTGCGCATTGGCATAGCGCGATCCGTCCCCAATATCTTCTTAGAGGCTGTTCAAGCCATCAGTATTATGGGAAGGAAGTCCGGAAATAATAGCCTGGACCCAACCTTTGCCGACACGAACATTCGACTGGCTGGAGGCTCTGCCAGCAGTAACATCTTATTACGTAATAATGGTAGTCATTGCCATGGGCAGAACCATTCCTAGCCTACCTAATCGGCGAGGAACTTCCGAGGACCAAAGCGAGGCCGCTGCATAGTCTGGCGCTCTAAAACCTATAAACTCCATGAGGAGGCTTTATAAGAAAAGCACCACGAGTCCTTCAAAGGTGTATCTCCGAAGAGGAAGGCGGAATCTCTGGCTGAAATTCATGCGGACTCGGCGGGCACCACTGCAGCCGGGCCCTTTAAGCAAGGCCTTCCGTCAGGATTTTATTGGCCGCGCACGGCGAGATCTTTCGGGACTTAGTCCAGCGATCGTCGGCTGCCAGCTCTTTGCTAACCAAAGCCACATGCCACCCACCACCCTCAAACTATACCCATCACCTAGCCCTTGCAGTGCAGGGGCTTGACATGGTTGGACCCCTTAAAGGAGGAACCCACAAGCAAAAATACCTCTGGTCATGGTGGATAAATTTACCAAATGGATAGAGGCCAAGCCCGTTAAGGCGGCGAATCCGGACGATGATAGACTTCATATCTGGCGTCGTACACCGTTCTGGCGTCCCCAGACATCATCGCGATAGCGGCACAAACTTTCTGCCGGCGAGGTCAAACTCTGGTGCAAAAATGGGCATCAAGCTCGACTATGCTTGATCTATCACCCACAAACTAACGGTCCGTCGAGCGAGCAAATGGTCTAATTATGGCGGCATTAAACCCAGATTAGTGCGGTCCCTCAAGGAATCTAACACGCCTTTGGGTAGAGGCTCGACTCCGCGAATCGCTGCCAGTTCACACCATTCATTATGGTATGCAGCGTAAGCGGATTACGCCCTGCGACATAATTCATGACTCACCTCACGTGCGCATATGCGAAGAAAGAAGCGAACTTCGATCGGCGGGGACAGTTGGGCGCCTTGGAGGAGGGCGTGGCGTGGCAAAAGCCGTTCGCATTCTATCAACGCATGCTCGAAGATGTCAAAGCGAAAAATGCGGGCCAAAACTTACAATGTTGGCGAGTTAGTTCTCGCTTTGTCGGAAAAGAAAAGGACAAACTCAAGCCCAAATGGGAAGGTCCCTTTATTATTGACCAAGTCGGTGGTGGGCGCTTACCGTTTGCGAGATGCATCGGATAACCGACTCGAGTGAACCCATGGAGCAGCCCGTCTCGAAGATTCTCGCCTAGCCGGACTCTGTTCGTCTCCTTCCTCTATCTATTTTTCCACATTAGTTGTCTTATATTTCTCTCCTTCTCCTCCCTTTCTCTTACAGCCTTTAAGGGCTCGTTCAGCCTTGTTACTTTACAATTGGCGCTATCCGCTCGTTATACAGGGGCTTCCTTACGAAGCTTATTTATGCGACTTCAGCCAACAAATGTCACACTTCCGCATGTACCTTTTATTCACCATAATATGCATCGATATGACTTAAGTTTTGGCCAAGCTGGGTTGACTGGCTCTGTGCTTACCCCTCGTTCCCGATTGTTGGCTAGCAGTAAAGGAGCACCTCTGTGATTATTCTTGCCGGGTCGGCGGATGTGTACCTCGGTGGTGAAGCGAAAGCTAAGCGTTCTTAAGGGAATATTGATCGATGAACTAAAGATGATTTCTCAATTGTTTATTTATCTGCCCCAGATGCTTTTACCTTTTTCAGGCCGGACATGCACTTTAGGGCATGCCTCCCGAGAAAGGAACCCCTAATGGAACTATTCTCCACGGAAGATGTTTCTTACTAACCATGTAATATAACATAACTAGTTGGGCACTTATGCATTCAAGCACTAATGAACCCTCGCCTAGTCTCCATGCATGCAGCGGTTCTTACATAACGAGAGGGTATTCGGACACCTCGGACTATCAGGTCCCGAGGTTGAGCGAAATGGTCCGCCATGACAAGCGATCTACAATCCGGCTAGAAGGCACTTTACATGTCATCTTAAATTACATAGTCAATTTGAGTGAGCATATTCCTCTTCAATACCATCCAACAAGCCATCTAGTTTACAGAACTGTTGGGAATATTTGGCGGCCAACTCTACTTGGCGTACACTAAACTCACGAGGATCTCCTTCCCATCGGCCCCACAGGTCCGACCTCGGCCATGTGGTTTGGGTCAACAACCGTGTACAGCGTCTTCACCATGGCCCAGGCCTCCACGCACCTTGACGGCATGCGATATCTTCCATAATCGGGCTTGCTGCGCTCCCATAAGCCTCTGCAAGCTCTCCAAGGCCTTGGGCATGGAGGCAGATAGCCATAGAATGGGCATTTCCTCTGCGGGGCGACACAGTGAGCATACCTCAGACATAACTTTCATTAGTCGACTTCCTCGCCGAACTCTTTTTAAAAGTTCGTTCAAGCACTACTAAAAATGCAGCGTCGAAGCCGTCGATTCTCCTTCACGAGTCAAGCAGTGAGCACGAACATCCTTTAGTTCCTCGCCCAGCTGGGTGTTGGCGTCTTGGAATTATTCTTCTCCTGCCTCACCATTGTAACGCGCTCTCTCCGGCATTTAACGGCAAGAGTTGTTGCTTGTCGGGATCTACTCGGCGCCATCTGCAATGATATTGTCAGTTGACACATCCGCACTTCACAACATACTTATCTTTGAAGTGTATATTACGGAGGGGTCTCCTTGGCCTCCCCTGCTGGCTAGTCTTGACCTCAAGTTGGACTTTGCACTCTTCAGCTCACAGGACAGTTGGGTATTCTTTTTGTAAGATCCTGCATAACAAATGATCCTTAAATCAGTTATTCTTCTGTTCCAAGTCTGGAGACTCTTGACATATATAACCATCAAATTTTCTCACCGTATGTCTTTCACATCTTGAACCGTGGCTCTGGCTAGACCATTTTGGCGGACGAGTGCGCATCTCGAATTGAAGGCATCCAATGCCTCTTGGGAGAAACAAAGCGTCCTGAAGAACTGTCCGGCGATGCATGATTCATGGCACTCTCCACCTCGAAATTGGTGGCGGACAGTCCGTCTGCATCCTCTGTCGGAGGGTGTCCAACGCCGCCTCGTGTTTGCCTGCTTACGGACCTGGCTTTGGAGCTGGCTGGTGGAGGCTCAATTGGCAATCTCTCGGATATACTCCGGAACCCTCTTTTCCTAGAAAAAGGAGAGCCAGGTGTTAGTATGCATCGTAAGAATAAAAGCTGTGGAGTAAGGCAGCGTGCCTTCTTTGCTGCGCTGATGCCTCGACCGGACTACGCGTCTCTTTAACCTACCGCCCTCGCGGTCCCTATTGCCGATCACGCGAGCCAGCATTCCACCTCGAGATCCTCCCGTGAAACACCATTTGTATGCGGTGATAAAAAATAAGCCGGATGGATCATATTTGAAGTATTAGGACTTGGTCTCGATTACTTGTGGGCGGGAGCAGTCCGGGATAATCGGCTGTAATAGCCACCAAAGGCGTTATCGATGCTCGATTGGTGAAATACCCCATCGATCAGCTCCACGGATATGTCGGATCCTCTTGGGAGGCGGATCGAGGACCGTTCGGATCCTCGGGGTGTGGAGGAGGTTGTTCATATCCTTCTGACCGGCGCAATTCCTGTGTTGAAATCACAAAA
>JAHIAM010016637.1:0-15194 GCA_021605205.1 Aegilops longissima
TTCCTTGTTCCCATCCGGGGGTTCGGGACCCCCTACGAGATCCGCGGTTTGACACCGACATTGGTGCTTTCATTGAGAGTTCCTCGTATCGTCACGATAGGCTCGATGGCTCCTTTGATCATCAACAACGCGGTCGGGTGAGACTTTTCTCCCGGACCGATCTTCGTGTTGGCGGCTTTGCTGCGGGCAATTAAGCAGCCATCTGGAGCAGATCGAAAGCTCGCCCTGGCGCGAGTCAGATTTGGAAGTTTAAACTATCTCGGCCGATATTCGCGGAGACTTGATCTTGACGGATTCGAGCGCAATAGCAGCGCCGCTGTCTTGATGGGCATGATCTAGCTCGCGGCGACGGTGCCACAGGCCGCCGAGAATCGCTCCGACCCTTAATCCGGGCGGATTCCCGATCGAGGGCAGTGGTTGGACACCGCCTCGGGGCTTTAATCTCTGGCGTCGGCGAACTCCATCCTATCCTGCGAAGACCTCGACTCGGTGTCGGACTCCTCTCGGACTCCAAACCCTCGCGCATTGCTCGAATCCGATTGGCGCCCGTTATGGAGTTCACGACCGGACATATTTCAGCACTCGCCCTTGGCGACATCCTAAATTCACTAAAGTCTCTCTTTATCCGGAGAGCCTGGCGGACTACGGACGGAAGGTTGGGATCGCGGACGATGAAGAAACTCAATGCCCACCCACCACCACTTCATAGCCGCAGCTTACACGGCGTGCTCGATTTTGACTCCAAAGACATCGCGGTATGGACAGCGATGTAGGAGACAACAATGAACCAGCACCTATAGGATCTGGACAACCTCATCCCATGATGTATACATGGTGGATACACCTAAAGGAAATGAAGGCGAGGAGCAATGGGGCGCTCGAAGGATAAATCCTCGAAAGCATCAAAGCGGCAGCGTAGCGTAAACAAAGTCCGCCTCAACAAAGACCAGCCATAGAGCGAGGCGAACCGGTGGACAACGAACAAGCTATCAAGCAATCGTCCGAACAAGACAACTGGATAAACAATCTGTCCCGGCAAGACAACAGTCCGGACGATCGACACGGACAAACCATTGGAGCAAAATGACCTCGAGAAAAGTCTAAATGCCTTGCGGCTGAAAAAGCGGCGGAAGCTCAAAACGCGGAAGATGCACTCAGGATTAGGCGAGACAAAGTATTCACATCGCGAGATAAATCTGGCTGACGATCGCCGAACAAAAACTACCGAAGAAGATCTGCCCGAATTGACGAGGAGGCCTTAGAGCCCCACAATTGAAAAGCAAGAAGGCCACCGGTCGGATGGGCGACCTCACGGCAAAAAGAAGCGGCGAATGGCGCCACAAAGCCAATATGCGATCCGCATAAGTTTACATCAAGAGGATGGCCCGATTAGGTCCATCTATGGGCCAAGAAAGCAGGCTCGTCAAAGCAATGCAATCGCCAAAATTCCGAAGATCACGGCACACCCAAATATAGGGCGCACACTATGTTTCACCGATGAGTCTTTGGATCATGAATTTCCAGCGAGTTCAAACCCGTAAACATAGAGGCATCTGACGGAACAACAGACCACGATGCGGATCGAGATTACATCCTCCACATACACATGGCTAGAGATGATCTCCGCCATAAAATACACCTTAAACTCAAAGGGCCAGCTCGGCATTTGCTTAAGGCCTCCCGAAAATACCATTGGAAGCTGGGAAGAGCTGAGGATGCATTTGGGCAAATTTCAGGGGACCTAATCCGCCCTCCGGATCGGCGATCTAAGTCACATAACTAACAGCCGGGAGAGTCAGCCGGCAATTCGGAACAGGTTCCTTACTAAAAGAACCAAATAGTCATTGTCGGCCGAAGCCTTAGCAGCTTCAAACATGCGAATGGCCAGACACCTCGGCCAAGAAAGGCAAGAACAATGGCGCATTAACAAGCCTCATGACCGCTTTTGCGGGGAAGACAGTGGGCTGGCTAGATGCAGCACCAGCGACCAGTACATCCAAATCAGGGATAGAAATGGGAATCCGCGCAGAAAAGATCAGCGCGAATAAAAAAGGCCCAATGTCGGCGTCACGCCGATTCAAAAGCTCTCGGCGAACAACAAACACTGCCCCTAAGGATAACGGTGGAGCTATCCAACCTAAACACGATTGGATAGATTCAAATACATGGTACCTCCAAGCGCAAACCATACCCCGAGATTGTTGGGTCCTCAAGCAGTCCGGCGACAACGCCGAACACAAGGGCTCGAACACCAAGTGAAAGTGAAGCAAAAAGCAGCCTCCGGAAAACAAAAACTTTCCCACGGAGGTTAAAACAGTAAACTCACTTCACGTGATCAAAGGGAAAAAAATGGCGCCCACTAAAGGCGCCGCTTGATTTCAAAACCAATCACCTTCGACCATCGGGACTATTCGAAAATATCCGACGGGATGGACTCCTTGATATTGGATCCTATAATCGACCAGTTCAATTTACACAGTCCTCATGGATGGCGGCGGTGACATCAACTGATATATCAGGATACAATCCGAGGATGGGATAAACCAACCAAAATTGCTAGCAACAACTCCTTTAAAGGAGTAATGCGAACCCATATACCTTACGGGCTCCATACTACTAGAATTGTGTTTGGTTCATCCAACAACTTCCGTCGAAAATTACTCTTCCATGTGCCCGTTCAAAAGTAGCCATCAAGCACTATTGGGGCCTTCGCCCGTTTCAGCATATACCGCATTATGCATCTCTAACACTTAAATCCGGTCCCAGCATCATTCGAAAAGGAAGTAAAGTGTTACTCAAGCCGGAAGAACGGAACGCCTTGATAGCCCCAACTATCCGGCTCGCTAGGCAAGAACCTGAATTGGTCATTCAAACCCGGAACGGCTAGGCGAGTCCGCGCCTAAGACATACCCCCTACGAGGGCGCATGCATGTATAACAAAGACAATAAAGCTCCATTTTATTCCTTCTTAACGTACTTGTTTATTTAATATTAAGTACATTTTCGCCGATCCTTTTCTTTTAAACTAAGTTCCTCTCTTTTACAGATGAACAACGTGCTACACCCGTCGAGATCACGGCTGCGGAACCCTTGAGCGTGCAGTAGGACCCGTTGCAAGATTCTTTTGATTAAGACCTCGTAAACCTTTTTCTTCTCTTGTTGATATACATCCCCGGTTCCTTAATAAACGAGGAGGGCTGGTGCTTTGGCATTGGCCGCACCAGAATTTTCGCTTGGGACACGGGGCTTAGGGCTTAATTCCCTTTTCATAAAGACCGAATACCTTAGGAGTATTGGCTCTCGAGTTAGGCCTTATATGCATCAGCTCCATGTCTTTGGTCAAATGTTGGGTTGCCGGCTCATTTGCCCTTCGTTCCGTTTTCACGGCTAGCGGCACGGAGAACTCTGCGATTGTGCCCGGTTCGGGGCGAGCACCTCGATGAAAGGAAACCTACATCATGATATAGCGGTGGTCAACCACTCGATGACTCCGGAATGTTTAGGATTCCTCCACATTAACGAAGGACCGGTTTTCGGTCGGCACATCGCACCCCTCGGGAGAGTGCGGTGCCCCGAGCTATATAGTAGCCCCACCCTCGAACTCCTTGGCTAAGTGAAAGTGATAAAGCATTATAGTCCGGTTGCGGTTTGCTACGGTATCACCTCCTTAACAGGACCAAGACATTGGATTAAGTGTGAAAAAGCGCTTTTTTGCAAACACCCCGCACTATGTGCGTGGGGCTGAAACCAGGACTGCCATCTTTCGGGTTATATACACATATACATAAGCGGCCGCACGGGAGTAGTTTACTACTTGAGCACAAGTATAAAAAGCAGTTATATTAAATTGAAACATTGTTTTCACAAATCATACATGTCATTTAAACATAATATCCTTGAGCCTCGTCTCTATTAAGCGAGCACCGGCGGACTTCTTCAAAGTAGGGCTCGGCGGTACTCGGCCTCTGTCGAATCCTTGGATGCAACGTCGGTGGCCTTCATCTCTGCCCGTGTGTCTTGACACGGGCAAGAGCCATCCGCTCCCTCAATACCGCCCGATCGCTTCATTGCGTCGTCGCGACACCGCACCAAGCTGCTGCACTAAACCAAAATAGCTCTTGGTTGGGGTCGTCCGGCCACAATGCGTCAAGACATGCTTCATGGCAAATCCGGACAATCGATTCAGCTCTTTCGGCCAATGATCGGTCGGGCGAAGGGCGCTCCGGACTATGGAATTGCGACCAATATAGCTCTTCCCTTGATGCCCCTTGGCCCGGAAGTGCTCAATGGCGTCCTGGCGCTTCGCCGCCAAGTCCGGATAAGCATCCTCCGAACTCCACAATTTATCCAAGCGAGGCATACTTTGGATCATATTTCCTCCATGGCGAAATGGTTTCCAGCCGCAATTGCCCGGCGACTCAGCTCCTCCTTGGCAGCTCTCAAAGCGATTGGGCATTCTTGGATTTGGCGCCTTCTTTAGGCCCTCTTGTTCCAGCGTTCCTTTTCAAGAACCGCAGGCGTCGGTAGTATTCCTTAACTTTTGGCTGTATCGGCCATCTCCTCTTCTTGGCGATGAGCAGCCCGTTCAACTTCTAGCTCTTGGCGCCTTCTGACGCCGCGTACTAATTCGGCTTGCTCTTTAGTCGGCGAGTTCGCCCGCGACTCCTCCACGGCAGCGACACCATCGTATTAAGCATACAACCAGTAAGACATGGCGTCAAGCTCCCTTACAAGTGTCGCAATCGCATACCTTGTGACTCGTCAAACCGTTTATTGACCGGCCGATGTCCGCATCCGCCTCGTCAAGCTCCGCTTTAGTTCGGCATATTCAAGCAGTCGGCTGGCCTCGGACGCCCGCCACCTGTTCGAAGCGGTGATATGTTATAGCGGAAGGTACATCATTTTTGCTACCTCAAACCCGTCGATAAGCTTGCGGCTTCTTCAATCCGCTCTCGCGGGCGCAATTCTTTCAATCACCGTACCCATTAGACACGGTGATCCTCGAAATATTCGCCCGAGCAGATCTTTCACCCCTCCGACCGCCGCCCACTTGGCGCGGACCTTCGGCCCGCGCTTCAGGAAACCCTCCACGGCGACACCTCCGGTCGTCCGCCTTGAAATATGCCCTAGAGGCAATAATAAAGTTATTATTTATTTCCTTATATCATGATAAATGTTTATTATTCATGCTAGAATTGTATTAACGGAAACATAATACATGTGTGAATATATAGACAAACAGTATGTCACTAGTATGCCTCTACTTGACTAGCTTGTTAATCAAAGATGGTTATGTTTCCTAACCATGAACAAGGAGTTGTTATTTGATTAACAAGGTCACATCATTAGTTGAATGATCTGATTGACATGACCCATTCCGTTAGCAACACTTGATCGTTTAGTATGTTAATGCTTTCTTCATGACCCATACATTTCCTATAACTATGAGATTATGCAACTCCGTTTACGGGAAACACTTTAGGTACTACCAAGCGTCTAGCATGGCTGGGTGATTATAAAGGAGTACTACAGGTGTCTCAAAGGTACTTGTTGGGTTGGCGTATTTGAGATTAGGTTTTGTCCTCCGATTGTGGGAGGTATCTCAGGCCTTCTCGGTAATGCACATCACCTAAGCCTTGCAAGCATTACAACTAATGAGTTAGTTGTGAGATGATGTATTCGGGCAGTAAAGAACTTCGTAGCGAGATTGAACTAGGTATTGGATACCGACGATCGAATCTCGGGTAAGTAACTACCGATGACAAAGGGAACAAGCGTTATGTCGTTATGCGGTTTGACCGATAAAGATCTTGTAGAATATGTAGGAACCAATATGGGCATCCAGGTTCCGCTATTGGTTATTGACCGAGAATGGTTCTAGGTCATGTCTACATAGTTCTCGAACCCGTAGGGTCCATCGCTAACGTTTGATGGCAGTTCATAATGAGTTTATAAGTATTGATGCGAAGGTTGTTGAGTCCGGATGTGATCACGGACATGACGAGGAGTCTCGAAATGGTCGAGACATAAAGATTGATATATTGGAAGCCTATGTTTGGACTTGAATGGTTCAGTGAAAGCAGGATATTCTGGAACAGGGGTTGGAACCCCGAGGTATATGGGCCTTCATGGGCCTTGAGGGAGAAGAAGGGCCGTCGGGTGGGCTGGCCCCTCCCTTCTAGTCCGAATAGGACAAGGAGGGCGCCCTTCCCCTTTCCTCCCAATCCTCCAACTAGGAGAGGGTCCTCTCGGTGGGAGTAGGACTCCTCCTTGAGTGCGCCTCCTCTAGGGCGGCCACCTCCCCTTGTCTCCTTTATATCAGGGGCAGGGGCACCCCATGACAACAAGTTGATCTCGGATCTTTCCTTAGCCGTGTCGGTGCCCCCTCCACCATATTCCACTTGGTCATATCGTCGCGGAGCTTAGGGAAGCCCTGCCGGAGAAGTCATATCGTCGCGGAGCTTAGGGAAGCCCTCGTCGGTGGAGCATCAACATCGTCCTGCCGCCCGTCTGTGGAACTCATCCCGACACTTTGCTGGATCGGTCAGGGGATCGTCATCGAGCTGAGCGTGTGCAGAACTTCGGAGGTGCCGTCGTTCGGTGCTTGGATCGGTCGGATCGTGAAGGCGTCGACTACATCAACAGCGTTGTTATACGCTTCCTTTCGGTCTCAAGTGCGTGGGACGGACCTCTCCCCCTCGTTGCTATGCCATCACCATGGTCTTGCGTGATGTAGGAAATTTTTGAAATTACTCGTTCCCCAGATGGCATCGAGCCTGGTTTTATCGTTGATGTCATGTGCAGTAGAACACAAGTGAGTTGTGGGCGATACAAGTCATACTGCCTACCAGCATGTCATACTTTGGTTCAGCGGTATTGTGAGATGGCGGCCGGACCGACATTCGTGCGCTTCGCGACTGGTTTCCCGAGCACTTTCGTTGCTTAAAGGTGACGGCGGGTGTCTCTCTCTCACTTTAGTTGAATCGGTGTAGCTCGCCGGTCCTTGAGAAGGTTAAAGCGGAGTCTATTTGACAAATATCGTTGTGGTTTTGATCGTGGTAAAACGGTTCTTGCTCAGCCCGTGCAACGTAAAACTTGCAACAACAAAGTGAAGCGTCTAACTTGTTTTGCGGGCATGTTGTGATGTGATATGGTCAGGCGTGATGCTATACTTTATTGTATGAGATGATCATGTTTGTAACGAGTTATCGGCAATGGCGACCATATGGTTGTCTTTATTGTATGAAATGCAACCATGTTTGCTTTACTTTATCACTAAGGAGTAGCGATAGTCGTAGAAGCAATAGTTGGCGAGGCGACAACGATGCTACGATGGAGATCAAGGTGTCGCGCGGTGGCGATGGTGATCATGGCGGTTGCTTGGCGATGGAATCACAAGCACAAGATGATGATGACCATATCATATCACTTATATTGATTGCATGTGATGTTTATCCTTTATGCATCTTATCTTGCTTTGTTTGGCGGTAGCATTATAAGATGATCTCTCACTAAAATTATCAAGAAGTGTTCTCCTGAGTATGCACGTTGCCAAAGTTCGTAGTACCCGGACACCCGTGATGAGGGTGTGATAAGTTCTCGTCCATCTACGGGTGCAAAACAGTTTGCAGCGGAATACTCAGGTTAAACTTGGAGCCTAGCATATAACAGATATGGCCTCGGAACACGAGACCGAAAGGTTGAGCGTGAATCATATAGTAGATATGATCAACATAGTGATGTTCACCATTGAAACTACTCCTCTCCGTGATGATCGGACATGGTTTAGTTGATTTGGATCACGTGATCACTTAGATGACTAGAGATGTCTGTCTAAGTGGGAGTTTTTAATATGATTAATTGAACTTAAATTTATCATGAACTTAGTACTGATAGTATTTTGCTTGTCTATGTTTAATGTAGATAGATGGCTCGTCTGTTGTTCCGTTGAATTTTAATCGTTCCTTGAAAAGCAAAGTTGAAAGATGATGGTAGCAATTACGGACTGGGTCCGTAACGAGGATTATCCTCATTGCTGGAAAAATTAAATCTGGAAGCACGTGGGTGCAGCCTCTGCGAATCTTGAGCGAAGTTATGAGCGTCGGCAAGCGGTGATGACTACTCTATAGTTCGTTTGCCATGCTACGCTTAGAACGGGTCTTCAGCGGCGTTTTGAGCGTCATGGAGCATATGAGATGTTCCAAGGTTGAAGTTAATATTTCAAGCAAATGCGGATTAGAGATATGAAGTCTCCAATAAGTTCTATAGCTGCAAGATGGAGGAGAATAGTTACATCGGTGAGCACATACTCAAAATGTGGGTATAACAATCACTTAATTCAGCTGAGTTAATCTTCCGGATGATAGTGTCATTGACAAATTCTCCAATCAGCCACCAAGCTACAAACTTCGTGATGAACTATAATATGCAAGGGATGACTAAGACAATTCTGAGCTCTTGCGATGCTAAAGCAGCGAGGTAGAAATCAGAAAAGAGCATCAAGTGTTGATGGTCAACAAGACCACTAGTTTCAAGAAAAGGGCAAAGGAAGAAGAAGGAAACTTCAAAAGAACAGAAGAAAGTTGCTGATCAAGAGAAAACAAGTCTGGACCTAAGCACAGGCGGAGTGTTTTTTCAAGCAGACGGACCTTGAGGCGGAACTGCCCCAAGTATTTGGCGGATAAAAAGGATGGCAAGGTGAACAAAGGTATATGTGATATACATGTTATTGATGTGTACCTTACTAGAGCTCTAGTAGCACAGGTATTTGATCTGGTTACATTGCTAATATTTGCAACTTCGAAGCGGGACTCGGAATAGGCGAGCAGCAAGGGCAAGGTGACGATCTGGCGTGGGAAATGGTTCCAAAGTCAATGTGATCGCGATGCGCTACCTCTACATCTACCTTGGGATTAGTTTTAGACCTAAATAATTGTTATTTGGTGCGGCGTTGAGCATGAACATTATATCTGGATCTTGTTTAATGCGAGGCGGTTATTCATTAAATCAGAGAATAATGGTTGTTCTATTTATATGAGTAATATCTTTTATGGTCATGCACCCTTGAAGAATGGTCTATTCTTGTTGAATCTCGGCGATAGTGATACACATATTCATAATGTTGAAGCCAAAAGATGCGAGTTGATAATGATAGTGCAACTTATTTGTGACTGCCGTTTAGGTCATATCGATTGTAAAGCATGAAGAAACTCCATCTTGATGGGCTTGGAATCACTTGATTATGAATCACTTGGTACTTGCGAACCGTGCCTCATGGGCAAGATGACCAAAAGCCGTTCTCCGGAACTATGGGCGAGCAACTGATTTGTTGGAAATCATACATCTGATGTTTGTGGTCAATGAATGTTGAGGCTGGCGGGTATCGTTATTTTCTCACCTTCACGGATGATTTAAGCAGATATGGGTATATCTACTTAATGAAACACAAATCTGAAACTTTGAAAAGTTCAAAGAATTTCAGAGTGAAGTGGAAAATCATCGTAACAAGAAAATAAAGTTTCTGATCTGATCGTGGAGGAGAATATTTGAGTTCTGAGTTTGGTTTACATTTGAAACAATGTGGAATAGTTTCCAACTCCCAACCGGAACACCACGAGAAATGGTGTGTCGAGCGTCGTGTCGTACTTTACTAGATATGGTGCGATCTATGATGTCTATTTCGATTTACCGCTATCGTTTTGGGGTTATGCTTTAGAGGCGGCCGCATTCACGTTGAATAGGACACCGTCAAAATCCGTTGAGGCGACACCTTATGAACTGTGGTTTGGCAAGAAACCAAAGTTGTCGTTTCTTAAAGTTTGGGGCTGCGATGCTTATGTAAAGAAACTTCAACCAGATAAGCTCGAACCCAATCGGAAAATGTGTCTTCATAGGATACCCAAAGGAGCTGTTGGGTAACCTTCTATCACAGATCTGAAGGCAAGATTTTCGTTGCTAAATTCGGATCCTTTCTAGAAGGAGTTTCTCTCGAAAAAGTGAGTGGGAGGAAAGTAGAACTTGATGAGATAACTATCTGCTCCCTTATTGGAAAGTAGTTCATCACAAGAAATGGTTCTGTGACAACTACACCAATTAGTGAGGAAACTAATGATGATGATCATGAAGCTTGGATCAAGTTACTCTTGAACCTCGTAGGTCAACCAGAGTAAAATCGCACGGTGATGCGGTAATCTTATTACGGAAGTCATGTTACTTGACCATGGCGAACCTACAAACTATGAAGAAGCGATGGTGAGCCCGATTCCAAAATGGCTGAAGCCATGAAATCGAGATGGGATCCATGTATGAGAACAAAGTATGGACTTTGGTTGACTTGCCGATGATCGGCAAGCCATTGAAAATAAATGGATCTTTAAGAAGAAGGTGGCCGATGGTAATATAGCTGTCTACAAAGCTCGACTTGTTGCAAAGGTTTTGACAAGTTCAAGGGTTGACTACGATGAGACTTTCTCACCGTAGCGATGCTTAAGTCTGTCGAATCATGTTAGAATTGCGCATTTATGATTATGAAATTTGGCAAATGGATGTAAAACTGCATTCTTGAATGGATTTCTAGAAGAAGAGTTGTATATGATGCAACAGAAGGTTTTATCGATCCAAAGGTGCTAACAAAGTGTGCAAGCTCAGCGATCAATTTATGATGCAGTGCAAGCCTCTCGGAGTTGGAATAAGCGCTTTGATAGTGTGATCAAAGCATATGGGTTTACGGACTTTTGGAGAAGCTTGTATTTACAAGAAAGTGAGTGGGAGCTCTGGCATTTCTAATATTATATGTGGGCGACATATTATTGATTGGAAATGATATAGAATTTCTGGATAGCATAAAGGATACTTGAATAAAAGTTTTTCAATGAAAGACCTCGGTGAAGCTGCTTACATATTGGGCATCAAGATCTATAGAGATAGATCAAGGCGATTGGACTTTCACAAAGCACATACCTTGATAAAGTTTTGAAAAAGTTCAAAATGGATCGAGGCAAAGAAAGGTTTTTTGTGTTACAAGGTGTAAGATTGAGTCGGACTCAATGCCCGACCACGATGAAGATAGAGAAAATGAAAGATGTTCCTATGCTTCCATAGGCTCTATCATGTATGCAATCTGTGTACCAGACTGGCGTATGCTTGGCTTAAGCTTGGCAGGAAGGTACCAAAGTAATCGAGGTGGATCCGGACAGCGGTCAAGAACATCTGAAATACGAAAAGGACTAAGGATATGTTTCTCGTATATGGAGGTGACAAAGGCTAGTCGTAAATGGTTACGTCGATGCAAGCTTTGACACGATCCGGACGATTCTAAATCAAAACGGATCGTGTTTTTATTAAGCGGTGGAGCTGTCGGTTGGTGCAGTTCTAAACAAAGCGTCGTGGCGGGATCTACATGTGAGCGGAGTACATAGCTGCTTGGCAGCAAATGAAGAATCTGGATGAAAGAGTTCATTTCCGATCTAGGTGTCATACCTAGTGCATCGGGACCGATGAAGATCTTCGTGACAATCTTGGTGCAATTGCCTTGGCAAAGGAATCCAGATTTCACAAGAGGACCAACACATCAAGAGGCGCTTCAATTCCATTGGGACCAAGTCCAAGTGGGAGACATAGAGATTTGCAAAATACATACGGATCTGAATGTTGCAGACCCGTTGACTAAGCCTCTTCCACGAGCAAAACATGATCAGCACCAAGACTCCATGGGTGTAAGGATCATTACTTTGTAATCTAGATTATTGACTCTAGTGCAAGTGGGAGGCTGAAGGAAATATGCCCTAGAGGCAATAATAAAGTTATTATTTATTTCCTTATATCATGATAAATGTTTATTATTCATGCTAGAATTGTATTAACGAAAACATAATACATGTGTGAATATATAGACAAACGTATGTCACTAGTATGCCTCTACTTGACTAGCTTGTTAATCAAAGATGGTTATGTTTCCTAACCATGAACAAGGAGTTGTTATTTGATTAACAAGGTCACATCATTAGTTGAATGATCTGATTGACATGACCCATTCCGTTAGCAACACTTGATCGTTTAGTATGTTAATGCTTTCTTCATGCCCATACATGTTCCTATAACTATGAGATTATGCAACTCCGTTTGGAGGAACACTTTGGGTACTACCAAGCGTCCTAGCATAGCTGGGTGATTATAAAGAAGTTACTAGGTGTCTCCAAAGGTACTTGTTGGGTTGGCGTATTTGAGATTAGGTTTTGTCCTCCGATTGTGGGAGGTATCTCGGGCCTTCTCGGTAATGCACATCACCTAAGCCTTGCAAGCATTACAACTAATGAGTTAGTTGTGAGATGATGTATTCGGAGCGAGTAAAGAGACTTACGTAGGAGATTGAACTAGGTATTGGATACCGCGATCGAATCTCGGGTAAAGTAATACCGATGACAAAGGAACAAGCGTATGTCGTTATGCGGTTTGACCGATAAAGATCTTGTAGAATATGTAGGAACCAATATGGGCATCCAGGTTCCGCTATTGGTTATTGACGAGAATGGTTCTAGGTCATGTCTACATAGTTCTCGAACCCGTAGGTCCCCGCTCGTTTGATGACAGTTCATAATGAGTTTATAAGTATTGATGCACGAAGGTTGTTGAGTCCGGATGTGATCACGGACATGCGAGGAGTCTCGAAATGGTCGAGACATAAAGATTGATATATTGGAAGCCTATGTTTGGACTTGGAATGGTTCAGTGAAACAGGATTTCCAGGCACGGGGTTACGGAACCCGAGTATATGGGCCTTCATGGGCCTTGAGGAGAAAGGGCGGCCGGTGGGCTCGCGCCCCCTCCCTTGTCGAATAGGACAAGGGAGAGGCGGCGCCCTTCCCCTTCCCCTCCCAATCCTACTCCAACTAGGAGAAGGGAGTCCTCCGGTGGGAGTAGGACTCCTCCTTATGCGCCTCCTCTAGGGCGACCTCCCCTTGTCTCCTTTATATCTGGGGCAGGGGCACCCCATGACACAAGTTGATCTGGATCGTTCCTTAGCCGTGTCGGTGCCCCCTCCACCATATTCCACTTGGTCATATCGTCGTGAGCTTGCGAAGCCTGCGCGGAGAATCATATCGTCGCGGAGCTTAGCGAAGCCCTCGTCGGTGGAGCATCAACATCGTCCTGCGCCGTCTCTGTGGAACTCATCCCGACACTTTCTGGATCGGGTCGGGATCGTCATCGAGCTGAGCGTGTGCGAACTCGGAGGTGCCGTCGTTCGGTGCTTGGATCGGTCGGATCGTGAAGGCGTGACTACATCACAGCGTTGTTATGCGCTTCGCTTGGTCTACAGTGCGTGGGCGGACCTCTCCCTCTCGTTGCTATGCCATCACCATGGTCTTGCGTGATCGTAGGAAATTTTTTGAATACTCGTTCCCCAACACCTCACATAATAGTCTGACGGGTGGGCGTTGCTCTCCATCATCTCCGGAAGAAATCCCCGAAGCGAGCTCTGCTGAGAAGGGCTGAATCCGAACTAGAAGGTACAATTTGGTTATCCTCATGAATAAATGCAGGGATGTTCCTTATTTACAAAGACCCTTCTTTTTACTTACGGTGGTGGAGGTGATCCCCTTGGGGAAATAATGTGGCTGGGTTACTTCCAGGCGCGGACTCTCTAGAAATTCCTTCCCCTCTTTGAGGCCTTGACCTCCGGATCTTCGAAGCGGTCCTCTTATCTCCTCGGAAGGTGGGACTCTTGATCCCTCCTTCCTTGATATCCTCCTGGGGTTGCTTCCCTCCCCTTAGCCTTCTTCAAAAGGCGACCTTCAACATCTTGGTCAACATGGGATCCGGCGTGGTCTGGGAGGCCGGACACCTTATCAACTTTTCCTTGGCTATCCACTCCTGTTCAAAGCGGCTCCTTTAAAGGGCAATATATATGAAATAAATGAATGAACAACTTGTCGGTTCGGGACTACTCACTTGAGTATCCGAGGCGATTGCAGCTTAGTCCGCGTCCTCGGTCAAGCCGGACACTTCTCTTGTGATCGAAGAACAGTTTATACATCTCCACAGGCGTCGTGCCCATAAAATTTTGGAGGCTTCGTGGTCCCTCGGATTGAATTCCCACAGGCGGAGGCGGCGTTTGCAGGGCTGAAGGCACGGATCACCATAACCTCGCCACTGCAGATTGATCCCTCTTTCCTGGAGATCTCGAATATGGCCTTGCAGCGGAGCGTCCTTGGGCGGCCCATCGAGACCCTTGTTGACCCATGATGCCGCGTGTGGTGGACTTGGCAAGGCAGGGCGCCGCCTTTGTGCCCACAGGGGGTGATATAAAACCCTCCCGTTGCCAACCAAGCTCCTCTTGAAAAGAGCCCTCGCCCGGAGCATACACATTTGCTTATGACTGCCCCTCCGCACTCACTTGCTGCCCTTGATCATCTTTGGCTCCACCTTGAAGGTCTTGAGCCACAATCAAAGTGGGGGGTAATATGGAGGAAGGCCTCACATCACAATGAATGGCGAGATATGGAGGATGGACTCCGGATTCAAGTCATAAATCAAGCCCATAATAAAACATGAGCCCCGCAAAGGGTCCGTTGGGAAGCCTAAACCCGAAGGAAGTGGGACCACGAACACCACGTTCCTTTGGCTCGGAGTGGGAGTGACCTGCCCGGAGCAGGCAGCCTATACGAGATCTGCGGTGGATACCTGGCGTCTAGCTGCTTTAATCTTCTTCTGTGACGGAGGAAGACATCCATCGGCCGTGCTGGCGGGCGGACATCGTCGAAAGTCGAGCGCCTGAATTTGAAGCTTTGGGTGTTGGAACTGGCCTGGCGAACTTCGATGGAGGTGTAAAGGAAGGGCCTTGGTCTCATATAAAGAGGTTGAATACCAAGAGCCCACCCGTGGTCGATTAGGACCCGCCTTTGATAGAAGGCGGCCAGCAACGCGGTTGGGTTACTCGTCCGTATTGATGAGAATCCGGAATAAGGGGGCCGATCTACGCTTTGATAAGGCGTGCCAAGGAAACGCCTTCTAAACACGCGAGGTGGAACAATAAAACGATTCATATAAAGCCCGCGTGGTGTGATGTCACGCCCCGGAATCGTCGCATATCTGCAAAATTATTCTCTCCATTGGAACTTGTTTTGAGCGGACACTATCTGGTGTTCACAATCTTCTATAAATTATTGGGAAGAACCCGCCTTAATGCGAAGACAATA
>JAHIAM010016638.1:0-14254 GCA_021605205.1 Aegilops longissima
CCAAGGTTCCTTCAACATTCGACATGGCAGCGGGGTGGTTTACATCACAACTCCCGAGTACTAAGGGGCGGCTGCCCCGCCTTTCTTGGGCCCCACCACAATTGGCGCATGGATCAACAAGGGCCCGGGCCAATTAATGGCGACATTCGTATCCGAGATCTCCTCAAGAGAGATGCCACCTTGTCAAGGTAATGCAAGTCATGCTAGTTTGTCTGCCATGTCACGCGACCTCTGTATGTGGGAGTTCAACCGGAAGGACCGCGAACTATTCGCAATTTTTGGCGTGGCTTTCAAGGATGTATGGATTGTTCTTGATCGGAATAAAGTGTCGGACACCCGGGATTTGTCGGCCCGCGAATACCCACAAAGTAATTCTCCAACACGTTGTCTTTTCATTTTCGACATCCTTCAAAATTCTCTCTTTGACCAATTTGGATAAAAAGCGAAGATGATCGGTGTCGGTCCCCCTTCCCGAAGGCTCAAGATCCCGTTAGCGGATGTTGGCTCACACCTTATCAAGCACCATCACGGGAAGATAAAGGGAGGAATAAAAAGAAGCGGCGGGCCTCACATTACTCATAAACCGGGGAATTAGTGTCTCCGGGAGGATAATCCGGGACAGAATATGAAATTCCCTCTCCCCAAGGAAAAAAGGACCCCTCGATGTATCGAAACAAGGGTTTCCAACGAGGGAAAAAACCTTCACCAGGGGTCCTTCCCGAGGGCACCACTGCCCGAAATCAGCCCTAAGAGCTGTAAGTGAACAAGAGTAGATAGTAAATATATCCCCTTCATCTCCGAGGACAATAACGGGGCGATGTCTTGCGTTTGGACCATAGCCCTTCCGATTTCTTCTTGGGATCTTCTTCCGGAGATGATGGAAGCAACGCCTCCCCGCTCCCGGCCGGGGCGGGCACCAGGTTACACGGAGGATTTCGATCCGCCAAGGCCGAAGGTAACCCTTACCCAATCCGGTTTCGCCCTAAGGGACAATAGAAAGAATCCGGAACGTCGGTCGGGCGGATGCCGATGAATCTTGGGCAAGCGGCTATCTCGGGCGCCGTCTTAATGTCGGTGGTTGAGAGGATTTCATCCACAAGTGGGTTGATGAAGATTTTATGAGCCGCTAGAGGCTTTGAAGTGCAAAAGTAATATATTAATTTTTTCTGCCGCCGCTAGATGTCCCTTCCGATAGTAGCCCTTGAGACTGGTTTTTGTCCAAAAGGGGCAAAGGGAGGATCATAATCCCAGTAATGATCATCGCCGAGGGGAAAGGGGAGGTCGGTGGCTGGCGGATGGTGAGTTTGCGGGGCGGAACTTTCCCGGGGTGCACCCGTGCTTTGCGGCGGAGGCTGGGTTATATTCCCGGTGGTCAAGATGTTAAGAGGGCATGATGCTAATATTTGTTATTTTTATGGAGCTGCTGCCATGGAACCCCGGAACTTGCGAGCCAAGGAACAAGCCAGAAAGGATCGGCCCATCAGGGGGTAAGGTTAAACCGAAAAGTGCTCATCCCATAGGAAGATAAAATACCAAGATGGTGTTGGTAAGGATGCCGCCGGTGATATAGCCGTGAAAAGGAAAAAAGCCAGGCGGATCTGAAAGCCATGGTAGCAAAGGAAACCCTATCGGGGGAAAGGAGGACTTCTGCGGGAAATATCACGGGGAAAGCCCTTTTTTGCGGAGGAAGTTTGGAGATCAATGCCCCTCTAGACAAATTATGGGTATCGGCCGTTTGGACTTGGCAACAAGTCTTTTGACACGGAGTTTTTCAAAGATAAAAAGATCACGAAGGGAAAAGTTGTTCGTGCGTTGGCTCCAAACGTTTTAAATGAACAAATGGCCGAGTGGGATGAACTCCATAGATTGTGGACTTGCCATGAGGTCTGGTTTGGATCATCTTTGGCGGAAGGACCAAGGCAATAGTTATTTTGGTTTATGCACGATTCCTTGGTGTGGCCGCATATCGATTTTGTAAAGAGGTCCGCGGCATAGAAGGTGCCGGATGGCTCTCGCCCATGTTAAACATCGGGCGAGATGGGGACAACTATTGAACCCGGATCCGCCATAGGCGGATCTCAGAGCACTTTTTGAAGAAGTCCTAGAAGGTGCTCGTTTAATAGAGGCTCAACGCCAAAGAGTATCATGTTTGAGTGACATTATCCCAATTGTAAAAACAATGCTATTTGGATTATAAAGGCTATGTTTATACTTTTCCAAAGTATTATGATGCCTCTTGTGGCCGTTTATGTATGTATATAACCAAAGTTTGCCCGGAAAGCCCCCCGCATATAATGGGGGGTTGATGTGTTCACCTTGATCCCGCTTGGTCCATTAAAGGTGATAGGCAACAAGGCAACACTATATTATTTTAACACTTCCACTTAGCCATAGGGTTTGGGTGGGGC
Source organism: Aegilops longissima (assembly GCA_021605205.1). NCBI lineage: Eukaryota > Viridiplantae > Streptophyta > Magnoliopsida > Poales > Poaceae > Aegilops > Aegilops longissima. The sequence continues at coordinate 2,409 of JAHIAM010016638.1, forward strand.
TATATAAGCCCCGGTACTTCGCCCCATCCGAATAGGCGTAATACATGGCGGAAACCGGCCCTTCATTATCGGAGGAATCGGAAGATTCCTAATCCTCGAGTGGTTGACCGTCTCGGCTTTATCATGACTGGGCTTTCCCGAGGTGCTCATCAAGATGAACCAGGGCACAATCACAAAGTTCTCCGATCCACCTTAGCCCGATAAGGCGGGGGGGTAGCAAAACAGGGGCGGGAAAAACATTTGACCAAAGACATGATTGAGCTGAGATATAAGGCCAAACTCACGGCGCGGACCTCCCTAAGGTGTTGGTCTTTACAACATATACCATAACGCCCTTGCTAATGAACCCTGAATTTGTCGGCATTTTTGGCGTGGCAAATGCCAATAACGCACATCCCCTCACGGTTGTGTTAAGTATCCGGGGGGTCAACAACAAAAACAAAGAAAAGGTTCACAAGGTCTTAATCTAAAAAGAAACCTTTGGCGGGGCCCGCCCCGCTGCCTGTGTTCCATTGTTTTGATCCGGAAGGGTGTTAACGATTATCATCGAAAGAAAAACTTAGGTGAAAGTCTTGTAAAAATTGGTTATTCTTAATATACCATTAAAAATTAATCTAAATAAGGTCAAAACTGTATTCCCTTTTTACATGCGGCAAGCCCTAAGCGCCACCCACGGGGTATATCCATCGACCCAATCCGGTTTATCATGTTCAATTATGGTGCACGGACTTGTCTAGCCTTGTCGTGGTCTTGACAACCGATCATTTAACTGGTTGGAGAGATCATTCAGTTCGGCGCTAAAGCCGCCCCGTTCTTCCGCATTAAGGAATGCTCGATTTCGCTAACTATGATGATGCCATGCGGACCGGGCATCTTAAGCTTAAGATAAGCGTTCCGTACTCCATTAAAAAAGCGGGCCGTTCTTCAGTAGTGTTGATAGCGCCGAATGGGCGATGTCGAGGTTAACCTTTCCCCGGAAGTTTTTGGAGAACCAATACAACCTCTAACTAAGAGCTCGGGAAGGGGCCTCGGGCCTGGTATTAGCCCTTTAAAGGTAGTATTGCTTTGGCTGATTCTTGTCGGGTCTATCCCCATTTTGGGTGTGTCCGATATTCATTAATACTACCGCCTCCATAAGGACTCGAGTGAGATGGTATCCCAATTATTGGGTCTAGTACCAAGGTAGCCGCCGTGGGACACTAGTCGGTGTCCTGCGTCGGTGATCGGGCGGGCCACCAAGGGTTGAAGTTGGGGTGGGGCTCCAGGGCATCGCTCAGTCGTGTTGCTCCTCCTTTTTTCGTGAACCATGTTCACTATTTTGACCCTGTGGAATTTTTCTGTCCCCTAGTGTTTTTTTGGCGGGCTCATCCTCTTCTTCCTTGGCGCTCCCTCCCCTTGTGTTGTTTAGCTTGCCGGCCTGTTGAAGATCCAGCATTCTTGGGGTGTGATTTGCGGGTTTATGGTGCCATTCGACATAATTTGTCTAGAATCTTTTTAGGCCCGGGGTCCATATCTTGCCTTTGAAAGGCCATTTCCATCGGGGTGAGCCCTAAACCGTTTACCCCGTGTTTCGGGCTGTCTTCGTTGTTTTCCTTGCTTTTTATTGCGTGGTTTTCCATTCCATCCCGACTTGGATGTGCCGGGTGGGTGCCGCCAGACCAACTATCTTCGCCTGCAAAGCGGGTCATAACGTTAGGGATACCATTGTCCCGGTTTTTCTTGGCGAGGTGTCGGCACCATTGTCCCGGACATTGTGTTTAAAGCCGCTAAGACTTTGGCATCCGGGATGACAATTTGATTCTTCTTAGTGAGGAACCTGTTCCAAAGCTTTGGGCTGACTCTGGTGTTGAACTATATGACTTAAGGTTCCATCCGGAGGGTCGGACATAAACCGAAAATTAGCCCTAAAAGCATCCTCAAGCTCTTCCCACTTCCAATTGAGTTTTGGGGAGGCCTTACCCCGAGTGGTCCCATCAACTTGAGGGGAAGTATTTCATGGCGTGGAGATCATCTCCATGAGCCATGTGGATATGAAGGATAAAGTCCTCAATCGACCCTAAGGGTCTCGTTCTGCAACTCTATGTTCCGGGTTTGAATCCCTCGAAATTCATGATCCGACCTCATCGGAAACATAGGGGTGCGGCACCTATATTTGGATGTGTCATGGCATTGCGGTTGTAGTGCTGGTTTTGCCTCGGCCGTTTCCTAGATCCATAGATGGACCTGGTCATACGGTCTTTTGGTTCAAAATCTTCACATAGATCGGTGTTGACTTATGCGACATCGTTAGCGCCCTATCGCGCCATGAGGTGGTCGTCCGGATCGCCGTTTTTTTTTGGCTGATAGGCTCTAAAGCCTCGCCCAATTCGCGGCAGCTTGCGCTTTGGATAGCTTTTTGTGTGGCGGCCCCGATTTCTTTTGTGTCAAGCACTTTGTTCCATCTCTTTAGGTTTCCGGCCTTAAGCCTTTTTCCTTCGGATCTCGCGGTGGAATAAGCCTTATATGGAGGTTCTCTTGTTCCAAGTGCCTTTCCGGGATGATTGTGCATCGTTGGATTTCTCCTCTCCGGAGAGAGGTTGATGAGCTTTATCCTTAGCGCACCGGATCGGACAGCAGCTCCGATATGTTCGCCGTCCGTGGTTCATCCCTTTCGTCGGGTCCACGTGGTCGCATTTCCTTTTAGTCGTCGGGTATTATTCTTTCCTGCGCTGATTGTTTTTGCCGGGGGATTTGGGCGGCGCACATCGTCGCTTTGGTTGCTTCTCGGGAACTATCCCGTGCATCCTTCCCCTGTATTCTTTTTTGGTGTATCCACCATATATATATATATATTGTGATGAAGTGGGTCCGGAAACCGTGGCGTGGTTCCTTTCCTCCCTGCATTCCCGCCATCCGCGATGTCTTGGTCAAATCAAGCATGTGGGTTTAATTGGACAGGCTATTAAGGGGTGGTGGGTGGGGCGAATTTCTTAGTCGGTTCCTCAAGCCGAACACGTTGCCAAGGGCTCCGACAAGGGAGAGACCTTAATAATTTGCCAATGCCAAGGGGCGAAAAGATATCCGGAGGAAAACTCCATGATCGGTGCCCAATCAGATTTGATAGGCGTGCGGGTTGACCCGTCCACGGGTCTTGGGAAGAAATCGGTATTCGGCTCTATCGCCGTTGAGTGTGCACCCCGTGGCGGGTCCATCCACCCATCCTGGATGGCGATCCCGGATCGAGGGGAGTTTACGGGTGATCTTCCAACACCGTCCCGGAGCTAAGTCACTCGCTGGCGCGAATGACATGGGCTCAATCCGTCAAGATTCCCAGCTTTTAATTTAAAGCCCCGGGCATAGCTCTCTGCTCCGGATGGCCGGAGTTGGCCGGGCGAACCGCAAAAGATCTTCCGGGAAAAACCTCACCCGGATCGCATCTTCCGATGATCGAAGGGCCATAAGGTTATGGGGCGCATAGTGGAACTCCCAATGAAAGCACCAATGTGTTGTCAAAACCGGGGTCTCGGTAGGGGTCCCGAGCTGCCTAAAGGCATGGTAAGGGGGCGGGGACACAATGTTTACCCGGTTGGGCCCTCTCGATGGAGGTAATATCCTACTTCCCTTGATTGATCTTGATGATAGAGTATTACGGGTTGATCCCGAGATCGGAGGCTAAACCCTAGAAGCTAGCCTATGATTATGATTGTTCTTGTCCTCTGGACTAAACCCTCCGGTTTATATAGACACGGAGGGCTAGTGATTACAGAGTTGGTTACAAAGGAGGAGATCTACATATCCGAATTGCCAAGTTGCCTTCCGCAAAGGAGAGTCCCTGGACATGGGATGAAGTCTTCAATCTTGTATATTCATAGTCCAACAGTCCGGCCCAAAGTATATAGTCGGCTGTCAGAGGACCCCTAATCCAGGGACTCCCTCACCGCTCCACCTCTAGCTCCTTCACCACATGCGGCGTGAACGGAGCACTGGCATCGAGTGCCTTCTTGTGCCTGCTCCAGCTCCACAGGAGTGCCTGCGATGGCTTCTCCATCTCCTCATCGCTCCTGCGGAGTGTTGCGGCAAGCTTCTCCTCCACGCGCGACAAGGTCCTCCTCACAGGAGTTCACTGACTGCGGCTGGTGCCAGAGCCGCCTCGGCTGGCGGCCTCATGCTCGCCGCTCACAGGCCTTCTCGATATCGGCTCACTTCATGGCAGGCGCCTGGTCGCTCGGCAGCGCGTCTGGGCGGCCTTCAGGTCCTTGTGGGCCTAAGCGGAACCAAGCCTGCGCCTCGGCGCCCTCCTCGAGTCCGCCCCACCTTGTCCACCCGCCATCTTGGACTTGGCTTTGTCCGGGGAGCACGGTGGCGCCTGAAGCCGGGTTGGCGCTCATGGCTTGGAGGACGCTCTTCACGGGAGCCGCCGCCCGGCCTCGGCTCGTCAACAACCTCAAGCCAGTGGCGAAACACCTCGTTGTCAAACACCTCCCCCTCGGCGGGCGCCCGGTGCTCGCCATCCACAGGGGTGGGCGACAAATCCGCTCACCCTTTTAAACCTACCGAGCAGGCCCGGAGGAGAAGGTTGGTCGTCAACCACCTCCTCCTCGGCCCGGCCTTGCCGGCCTCCCAGCCGGACCCCTTTCGGCCTCCTCGGCGCACCTTGCAGCTCCCCAGCAGGCCCCTTGGCGGCGTCCAGCCCAGGCGGCCTCCTGGAGGGATCTTCCGGCCTGCCGTGGCGCCTTGGCGACATCCTTGATAGCGGTGTCTATGTCCTCGTGACCGGGAGGATCTGGTTTCGAAGGGGGGAGGGAGCCAAGACCAAGATCCGAGAGAAAAAGAAAGAGGGGGGAGGGGAAGTAACTTACCCGTCGGGCCGGAAGAAGGCCCCCCAGCCAACATCGGCGCCAAGGCGGAGCCACTAAGCGCCCAAGTTTGCCTCCTCCTCCTCGTGTGCATGGGCTCGGCCTTGCGCCCGGATGCCCTCGAGGCGGCGTGTTGATGGGGGCGGCGGCGTTGAGGTGGCCCGTGGCTCCTCCTGCTGCCGTCCTCCTCCTACACCCACAAGGTCAGCACCAGAATCATACCCCAACCCGCGTTGAGGGGAAAGTGGTGAACTTCTGTTGGGGGCCATCTTTGGGGCCCTTTTGGGCTGCTCAACACCACCGCGGTGTCGGGCGCCAAGGGGCTAGCCGCCCAGGGGACTGGCCCTCTTCACCCTCGGCCGCATCTCCCGTCCTGCGAAGATTAGAACAAGTCAAGATAAGCGGCCGTTGAGGCGGAGATTAAAAGAAAAGGGGGACAAGCCTCCTCCTCCACCTCCTCCTGCTGCCTTCCTCTTCCTCCTTGGGATGAGGGACCGAAGTCAAAAGGCATGCTACATCTTGAGCTTCGTTGGTTTTCCGAAGAGGGAGATCAGCACAATAGCGTAAGTATTTCCCTCAATTTTTGAGAACCAAGGTATCAATCCGGTAGGAGGCCACGCACAAGTCCCTCGTACCTACACAAAGCGATAGCTACTGCAACCAGCGATTAGGGTTGTCAATCCCTTCACGGTCACTTACGAGTGAGATCGATAGAGATAATATTTTTGGTATTTTGGTATAAAGATGCAAAGTGAAAGGTAAAGGCAAAGTAAAAACAAAGCAAGTATAAAAGTGATGGAGATTGATATGATGAGAATAGACCCGGGGCCATAGGTTTCACTAGTGGCTTCTCTCGGGAGCATAAGTATTCTCACGGTGGGTGAACAAATTACTGTTGAGCAATTGGGAAATTGAGCATAGTTATGAGAATATCTAGGTATGATCATGTATATAGGCATCACGTCCGTGACAAGTAACGGCGATTACGCATCTACTACTATTACTCCACTCATGAGCTATCCGAATGCATCTAGAGTATTAAGTTAAAATGAAATAGCATAAGCAAGATGACATGATGTAGAGGAATAAATTCATGCAATATGATAAATACCCCATCTTGTTATCCTCGATGGCAACAATACAATCGTGCCTTGCAACCCTTTACATCCTTTGGTAAGGACACATAAGATTGAATCCAAAGCCATGCACTTCTCCCATTGCAAGAACTACCAATCTAGTAGGCCAAACCAAGCGGATAATTGAAGAGACTTGCAAAGATAACTCAATCATACATAAAGAATTCAGAGAAGATTCAAATATTATTCATAGATAAGCTGGATCATAAACCCACAATTCATCGGTCTCCAACAAACACAGTAAAAGAAGATTACATCAAATAGATCTCCACGAGAGGGAGAACATTGTATTGAGGTCAAAAGAAGAAGCCATCTATCTACTAGCTATGGACCGAAGGTCTTAAGTAAACTACTCACACTTCATCGGAGGCTATTGTGTTGATGTAGAAGCCCTCCATGGTGGATGCCCCTCTACGGTGAACTTGAACAGGACCCAAGATGGGATCTCGTGGATCGAGGAAGTTGCGTGCGGTGGAATTAGGTTTTTGGCTCCCTGATTACGTCGTTTGGGGATACGTGGGTATATATAGGAGGAAGAATGCGTCGGTGGAGCAGAGGGGGCCACGAGGCGGCGCGCCCTGCAGGCGCCCCACCCTCGTGACCGCCTCCGTTGTTCCTTAGCGTGAGTCCAAATCTCTGGATCACGTTCGGTGAGAAAATAGCGTTTACGAAGGTTTCATTCCGTTTGGACTCCGTTTGATATTACATTTCTTGAAACAACTTTGAAAAGGCAAAAACGACAATTACAATTTGGGCCTCCGGTTAATAGGTTAGTCCCAAAAGTAATATAAAAGTGGAAAATAAAGCCCATTATAGTCCAAAACAATAGATAAAGTAGCATGGAGCAATCAAAAATTATAGATACGTTGGAGACTTATCAACGACCTCAGCGTCGATGTCTGCAGGAGGAGGGAAAGAAAGCGAGATGCAGGCGCTTGGATGAAGAAAGAAGCGGATGCTTTCTTCTTCCACATGACCTTCCGATTCTTCGCGCCATGACCTCGTTTAGGCCTACAGACACCTCCACAGGCTTGCCGGGGTTGCCTGAGCCCTGCAGGCGAACTAGCTCACGGGCTGGCCGCCATGAGACTCGCCCTCTCCCCATGGCTGGAGGGTCGGCGAGCCGACCTCCTCCTCCTCCTCCTCCTCCAAGCGCAGCAGCGATGACTCGCCGACCACATCCGCCCACATCATCAATGAGAGGGGCCCTGGTGTTGGCGCTGCTGGCCTCCCCGCGGACTCCAGCCAGGCTGAGCTCCCTCTCCTCCTCGGCCTCCATGACCTTGTCCTCCACGTTGCGGTGCTTGTCGGCCTCCTTGGCGAGCTCTAACTCCGCCCGCCACGGTGGTGATGTAGTCCAGCTCACTGGGTGGTGTCTGGGCGAGCGGCGGCTCGTTCGACGTACTTCTCCTCAAGGTGTCGAAGAATTCCGCGCCGTCCTCCGGTGACTTCGGCCCAACTTGGGACAAGGTGGTACGTTGAACTCCGGCATCATGGCGATGATGTCGTTTGGACGTGAGTTATTGCTCAGCGGGACCACCGCCCGGCAAGCCCAAACAAGGGCCCTTGAGCGACCTTGCTAGTTTAGCAACCTTGCTGGACCGCTCGACCTTGCTATCGCGGTTCACGTCGGTGGAAGAGCCCTTTGGCAGAAGTGGGCGTGTCCCATCACCGTGAGTTGTGGTCCAAGCAGGCGAAGCCTCATGATGTCGGCCACATTACGTAAAAAGGCAGGCGGCCTCCCTTGTTATGCAGTGGGCGATTCGGTGACGAATAAAATCCGCCCGATCATCTCAAGGTGAGCCCAGCCTCGGTGAGGCGAAGAATCCTGGTGGTGGCGACCAGTGAGCTTGCGTCATCAGCGTTGACATTCCTCTAGTTAGCTACTGCGAACCCGGAGGCACTGGCGAACCAGCAGAATTCCTGTGGTCCTCCTCCTCAATCCAGCACCACCGGCCCGCCATTCTTCCCATCTCTCCTGGGCACCCTCGGGTATGTCCCTTGGACCTTGAGATTGAGCACGCATACCGGAAATGGCGCCCCCATCGGATCCGAGGGAAGAAGTAGTGGCGGAAGGCGCCCGTGTTGGGATGCACCACGAAGCCGTCGCGAAGGTGTAAAGAGAGCCATGCATGCCACGGCATTTGGGTGAAATCCGGAAGATGAAAGCCGTGGGTGTGCATGATATCATTGAAGAAATCAGAGAAGAAGCGCGAGCGCGGAGAGTAGTCGGCGAAGAATGGGTACCGATTCGGGCGGCCTCGGCAAGCAACGAGGATGGCGGCGTGGCGGGTGCCCGTCGTCTCCTCCGTCTTGCACCCCAACGATGCTTGAAGTAGTCCGGAGGTGGACCGTGTCGACCGTCGTGGGGAAATAGAGCGGTTGCGTCGCCGCCGCCAACTTCGCTCTCCGGCGGTTCGCTCATCTCGGCATCCTTAGCCTCCTTGCCTCTGCTGGTTTTGGGTGCCACGGCTGCTGGGACAAGGAATGAAGGGTGGCGAAAAGAAGCGGTGGCGGCGAAGGCAAAGCTTGAAAGGGAGGATGAAGGGGCGGCGGTTCGAGATTGGGGAAGCACGGAGGTAAATGAGACAGTGCGCTCGCGGTTATTCCTTTTACGGGAAAGCGCGGGCGCCTCTTTTCCATTAACTGCGATGTGGCGCATGCATGCGAGGAACCGCCCGCATACCCCCGTCATGCGACCCTCCACCTCGTGCGTTCAATGTGGGTGCGTGGGGAGCGCAGCGAGAACGATTACTACGGCAAAATCCGCCCCACCTGCCGCGCACGTTCAGGCTGGCCCAACAGCATCAACTTATGTGGCCCGGACACAGGGGCTCTGTCGATGTACAAAAGTAGGGGCTCTCCTTTTGACCCTTTACTCGTGCACTTCAATCTTGTGAAATTATGTGCACCCATGTATATCTCAGTAGTCATCAACAATGATGAAGCCATAGTGTCGGTGTACAAAAGTAGGGCTCTCCTTTTGGCCCCTTTACTTGTGCAGGCGATCGAAACCAGCGCGCATACTATAGCAGGCGGAGGAGGAGGCAGGAGAAATAGCGCAATACAACCAAAGGCAAAACAAACGAGAAACACAAAAGAGTAAGAGGCGAGGTGGACTCCCCGGCAAGACCCTTGCCGGGCAGCCTCCGCAGCCCGACAAAACCTTCTTTGGGCAACTTGCCCGATCTGACGAGCAAGCCACCCTTGGGCCCACGAGGTTCCAACATCACCAACCAACTACATTGGAACCAAGGCTGGGAGGCACCTGCGTGAGTGCCATGCAGATCTTCGTCAAGATCATGAACACACAAGATCGAGATGAGGACGAGAAGGCAGCGACCCTCGGCGAGATCCTAGCCAAGAAATCCACGAGACCCCGACAAGATGCTTGCGGAAGACCATGGATCTGCGGCAAGACCCTTGCGAGCCGAAAGGCCCTTAGTCGGGGACACTTGCGGGCGCGACCAGGGCCAGCGTCTACCAGGCTCCACCACGTCCCCATGCGTTGCCAGCTCAACCAGGTGGCGAGGCACTGACGTAACAGCAGCGACCTCCACAACAAACTCAGCAAGCACTGCGTGGTGTCATGCAGGTCTTCATAAACCTCCACCACCACGCCGAGTCCAGCAGCGGCCAACATGGCGCGCGATGCCTCATCGGCTCGGGCGTGTGCCGAGGCTAAGGCGGCGGCGGCAGCTGGGACATGCTTCCTTACCATCCCGATAAGGCAAGGGGAGCACGTCGGTCGGCGCATTAAATGCGTTTGTCCAGACGGTCCCGGAGAGATAAACTTATCATTGTAGACCTTTCCACTCCTGTGTGCCCTTTGTGGCGACCCATTTTGCCTATAAAAGGAGGCCGAGGCAACCAGGAGGGGATTCGACTCTTTGGGCAAGTTGCACCCCATAGCTAGCTCAAGAACACAAGAACACTCAAATACATCCACCAAAGCAGGACTAGGGTATTATGCATCTTCAGCGCTGAACACAGGTAAGCAGTGCTGTGCTTCTTGTCGAGACCAGCTCTTTGCACAACCTCGCGCCGCCGACAGTAGAAGGGATCCCGGTGATTCCATAGGTGTCGTTCCCATCGGCACATAGCGGCAACAGTGGTAGTGAGGGTAGAAGTAGTAGTAGGGCCAAATAAGTCCATATGAAGCAGCTTGAAGGGGCGTGTAGTGCGTCATGATTGTCTTCAAGGGATGCTTGGCCTAGTCATCTTTCGACTTCGCATGCACCGTATAGATGATCCTTCTTGAACTTGGCGCCCTTGATGCCTTGACATGCTTCTTCTTCACGAGAGTGTGTAAGTTCCTCATGCCTGCATGCCCTAGCCTCCGATGCAGAGCAGGCACTAGAAGCTTTGGCTAGAAGACATCTGACCAAGCTGTGGTCCCTAGAAATCTACCATGTACTGAGATCATCCTTCGATACCCTTCAAAGACTAGAGATTTGTTAGATTCCATAAGCACAAGGCAACAATATTTTCCAAATATCACAATCATGTTCAGATCACAATGCATTGAGGCGAACATTAAGTTGAAACAAGGGATTCAACAAGCATCACTTTATCCATGTCTTTGGTCCTTTGAGATTGCAACTCTACCTAGGCCCAATACCTTGCTTTTACTAGTGTCAACCAAATGTGATGTGACTTTTGTCCTACGGATGTTAGGTTGAATCCATAAGAAGACTTGATCACCGGTCATGTGGTTAGTGCATCCAGCATCCATAATCCACTTTCGAAGCCTTTGGTGTCAGTACCCTCGATGCAGTTTGGGGATAGGCTTCACCAAGGGAAATGTGAAGCATAAACATTTGACGAACAAGCATATTATCAAGTTCAAATCCTGGTTAGGGTAGATAGGATGTTTGTCAAGAAATCCTGGGACGAAATACATAGTGAGACCATTACGGCATTTTATCTTACGTCCCACAAGATGTTTTAGGTCCCGACATAAGCATCGAAGCCTTTGGTTTCCGGTGGAGACCTTTCCTGCAAAGAGAGTTAATTTTCTTAACCACCCACATCTTGAGGGTGGCTTAAAACAATGAGTTTAAGTGCAGCATCGAGAACTTTGGCTTTGGAGCCCTAGCAAATAGCCTTGCGGAGGTGAATAATACTCATAGAATAAGCGGAAAAGTTCTTTGTCTTATGAGCGTAGCGGTTTGATGAAACACGATCATATTCATAAGTATGGGTATGGTTTACTGCAAAACATTGGTGTTAGGGTGACTCGGATGAGTCGTTTATGCATATGAAGCCTTTGGATCATATGAAGCCTTTGGTCTAGGGTTTTCTTCTTCCGATTGGTGTCATGATGACATTCATAGGAAGCTTCTCAAAAAAAACTTTTGGGCACCGGATCTTCTTCAAAGGTGGTCCATTCCTGTAGTTAGTACCAATATACGGCAAACACTTCACCATTCTGATTCTTAAACAGTTTATAGTTTGCATCAAAGGAATCATCAATGATAATCGGGTTAGCACAAGTGAAGCGGATAAGGTGAAGCGGATCCTTGAAGGTCCATTTGCGCAACCCATGTGGTTTTGGAGAATCTTGTCGTCTCCAACGTATCTATAATTTTATTGCTCCATGCTACTTTATCTATTGTTTTGGACTATAATGGCCTTTATTTTCCACTTTTATATTATTTTGGGACTAACCTATTAACGGAGGCCAGCCCGAATTCTTGTTTTTGCCTATTTGATGTTTGAAAAGCGGAATATCAAGCAGTCCAAACGGAATGAAACCTTACGTGATTTTCTCACGAGCGTGATCCGGAGACTTGGACCCTACTCCAAGGAGTGCAGGCGGTCACGAGGTGGGGCGCCCCCCTCGTGGGCCCTGACGCTCCACGGCGCTCCTTCC